>CAHIKZ030005611.1:980000-1272500 GCA_903632075.3 Acanthosepion pharaonis
GTAGACAGGGCCTGAACCCGTCAAATCGGCTTCAAAGGCTATTTTTTTGGCCGAGCCTACGGGCTCGGGGATACCCACAATAAAACCGGCCTTGTGCCATATTCGTTTCCCGTGGGTGAAATGATAAATACTCAGTGGCGTCTCGCGGTCTTTGACTGCGCACGTCTTCTGTCGAACTCTCTGCGTTAGCAGAGAGGAACCTGACGAGGCTTTGCCGAAGGGCAAGGTTTCGTCCGGGGAGGTAGATAGGGCCTGAACCCGTCTAATCGGCTTCAAAAGGCTATTTTTTTTGGCCGAGCCTACGGGCTCGGAGAAACCCACAATAAAACCGGCCTTGTGCCATATTCGTTCCCCGTGGGTGAAATGATAAATACTCAGTGGTGTTTAGCGGTCTTTGACTGCGCACGTCTTCTGTCGAACTCTCTGCGTTAGCAGAGAGGAACCCGGACGGGGCTTTGCCGAAGGGAAAGGTTTCGTCCGGGGAGGTAGACAGGGCCTGAACCCGTTTAATCGGCTTCAAAAGGCTATTTTTTTGGCCGAGCCTACGGGCTCGGAGAAACCCACAATAAAACTGGCCTTGTGCCATATTCGTTTCCCGTGGGTGAAATGATAAATACTCAGTGGTGTTTAGCGCGTCAGACGATATCGGACATTGAAGTACCAACCATCACAACTAGATTGCTGCGTCATTAACTCGTATTTTCCAAGTTCTTAACGTTTTGTACCTTGAACCTAATTTAGGACGACTTCTTGAAATACAAGCCTCCACTGTGAAAACTACTCCACAACAGAAATGAAGCTTCTTTTTTTTTTTTTTTAAACCAGTAAGAAAATTATTTAATAACAATCAAAATGAAAATTACAAATCGGAGATACTAAAATAAAAAAAAAAATAAAAAAATTTAAATATCTGGGAATGTGTTCTAACAGAGAACAGGAAGTGCGGCGCTCAGATTCATATTAGGATGTCAAAGATGCATTCCAAAAGCTAAGCAGAGTATTAAGAGACAGAAAAATTTCGTTAGAAACAAAAAAAAGAGTATTGAACTGTTAGGTGATGTCTGTCCTCCTGTATGGCAGTGAATGCTAGACAATCTCCCCAAAGATGAAGAAACTTGAAGCAACAAAAATGTGGTTTGCAAAAAGATGCTGAGGATACCATGGGCCAAACATGTGAGCAACAACGAAGATTTGGAGGAAATGGAAACAAAAAGAAAACTTATGCTTAACATCAGGAAGAGGCAGTTAAAATTTCTGGGGCGCGTAATGAGGAAGGAGGGCTTGGAAAATCTGATACTCACAGGACAGAGAACAAGAGGAAAAACAGCGCATAACATACTTGAAAGACTTGAATAAATGAATGGTAGGACAAGATTTGGGAGAAATAACTTAAAGGCAAAACTTATTAAGAGCACAAAGGTCAGGAATATATGGAGGGACATGATCATCAACATCTTGAAGGGACACAGCGCATAAAAGAAGAAGTCAAAGGAGTTAATATGAAAAATACTATAGAGAAGATATTTGCTGCAAAATAGTTTACTTTTTTCTTCTTTTTTTCTTTCTTTCTTTTTTTTTTTCATGTCAATGAATATTCCATTAACAATGTTATTTGATTGGCTAGTATTTGCTCCTGGGATTAAACAGACATAAATCAACAAGATAAATGTACCTTCTCTTACTTCTGTAGTAGTCGACCTGGAAATAATTGGAGCAAAAAAAAAGAGTGAAAGCGACTGTAAAAGGCATGGTGAAATAACCGATTTTTTCATTACCACATGACAAATTTAAAAAAAAAAAAAAACATAATGAAAAAGAAATTTTGAGAAGTTGGTTTAATTCCTGACTCATGACATAAGCTAATGTTTTTCACTTCTCTTATCTTTACTACTCCGCCATTTTGCGTGTCTTTTATTTACATTAGTAGTATGTATTAAATGCAATAATGTACGGATTTCTTAGCTGTATCATTGTCATTATCATATATTTTATACGGTTTTCTTTCATCGTATTTCTGGTGTTTTTATCGCGTTATAATTTAATTAAACGTTTTAAGAGGTACGATAAAAAGCAAAAAAAATTAAAGAGCAAACAAAAATAATAACTGCTTCATTTTAAAAACTAAAAAGTTTAGGGAGGGTAAGGGTGTATTTTCAGAGTTGAAAAATACACCCCTGCCCTACCTAAACTAAACCTCTTTTTCGAACGTAACTCATAATTGATACAACAATAGTTAATAAAAATGAACACGCTACCGCCCCTGTCCTAATGATTGGATTTCTCTGTATCCTTGGAAACAGGAAATTATGAATTTATATGTGCGTTTATAACTAAGTAAATTTAAAAATAAGTTATTCCAATATTCGCTTGAAGACGAAACGGAACTAACGCTTTTAATTTAATTATATAATTAAATTTAAAGTTTTTAGCTTTCATTTTTGAAACATGGTTATTACTGTGTAGCAAAAAAAGCACATTTTCAATCAGTTAATTTATAATATATATATTTATATATATATACTTATATTTATATATATATTTGTATATATATATATTTATATATAGTGTTTATTAATTTCAGATTTTATTTCTGAGATGAGTAATTGGCAATATTCTTGAATTGTTCCTAACTATTGCTCCCATTTTGGTTGATATAGATGCTATTATAGACTAAACGTTTCGACCAAGTACCCTTTGGTCATCATCAGAGAGAGAAATCAACAAGTTAAATGTACCTTCTATTGCTACTGTAGTATTGACCTGACAATAACTGGATCAAGAGACAAAGCGATGGGAGATAAAGGTATACTTTCTTCCTTTACGATTTCACTACCTGATCTGATGATCAGTTAGTGAAACACCAATTCAGCAAGAACGAAAAATAACTAACATCGCGGGGACAAAATATCGAATTAATCAATAGATATACCATATCAGCCAATCAATGAACACCTACTGATGACAACAGGTCACTTGACCGAAACGTGTCTAACATCTATAGCAACCAAGATGAGAAAAATGGTTCGAAATAATAGAGTAACTATTGTTTAAAATTTGGTATATTTATAGAGTAGCTGTGATTGATATCTGAGATAAAATGTTTATGGATATAGACAATGTGGACATAGAAATCAACACTGCATGATGTCTGCCGGTTACGCGCTTTACTACGAGCTTTATTCTGGTCTGAATATTCCATTAAGGCGTGAAACAATCACCATGCACTGTTATTTCTTATATCCTCACTATCTATATATATATATATATATATAATATATATATATATATATATATATACACACTACAGTTCAAAACTTCGCATGGGCGAACTTGACAGAAGAGTAAAAAAGAAAATAAAAAAGAGCTCTTAGAGTCATTGAAAAAAGTGTGGGATCAATTATCAAACTTATATTTTGAGAAACTTTTGCGATGAATGGCAAAAATTTGTGCTGCAGAATCAAGGCTAAAGGAGGATATTTTGATGAGAGCAAAATTTAATCATTTAAATGCTTTTTTTCTTTTTGTCATGATAACATTTCTAATAAAAAAAAAATCATGTCTCACTTTTTTTAAAACATGTATAATAATTTTATCTCATTTAAAGTATAAAACAATTACTTTTGGGGCCAATTTAAAAAAAAGATTACGTGGTGTTCCCTCAAAATTTTGAACTGTAGTATATATATATATATATATATATATATATATAGTTTCATTAAAAACGACAAAGTACTACGATTAAGCTTTTTATTTAATTTTTCTTGTGTTCGAACAAGTGTTTTCTTTTTTGGATACAGAGTGTGTAGAAACTGTTCAAATGCCCAACGAACGAACATTATCTGTTAGTTCAAATTCATCTTAAGGAACCGAACTCATAAATAATTACATCGATCACACGACTACATGCCTATCCAGACGCCTTCCGTTACACTTATCTGATCACAGATCTATTAGAATCCATTTAGACACACACACAAACTTACCAGACTCCATCCGAAATATACTAGTAGAAAATACAAACATAATTTTAAAAAAAAAAAGATTTAAAATAATGAAAGCTTTAATAATAAAAAAGGAAAAGCCAACACTAAAAAATGTTAACTACGAACACGGCCAAAATATGCTGTGTTCTGAAAATAAAACATCCCTATAACTCTAAAAACATACATACAACCCATACACCCAATTAAAAAACAAAAATAAAATCATCCTTGGTAATGGCTAAAAGTATAGCCGAAAGCCCTCGGAATTATAAAACATTTGGACAGTAAAAAAGATTAACCACAGAACAAAGACGACAAAGCCTATTTTAAGACCGAAGCAAGATGTTCACTTAATACAAAAAGGTATCTGAGTGCCTCACATGAAAGGCTTGAACAAATAAGACTGCAATCTAAGAAACGTAGAAGTAAAGGAATTGATTAATTAAACGGTTCATTTTGCTCTGGAAGTAATTTTGTCAAAATGCAGATAAATATTTTATTTGTATAAATTATTACAAAGTCTAAGGGAAATAATCACTCATAAATTTACTAACTTGATTTACGTACCTTCGCACTACAGATGGGTTTTAGGAAATATATATAAATAAATAGACGTTCATACTTATTATGTCGTTTGATTGATCATATTTTTGATTTGACAAACCCTTGCTAGAGTAAGCTTATGTTTTGGTGCCTCACGTTCTCAAACGATTAAAAGAGATGTTAACACATACGTTCAACGTTTCAAACAATGATATTAATTTAGTCCATCGCGAGACATCGCGATAAAATATTAGCTACTTTGTAACACAGTATTGCATCAATACACAACTTTACAGATGAGACCAAGCAGTAATTCCTGAAAATGGATGATAATCGTCTGAAACATCAATGCCTAATCTTTGAACTTTTTCTTCATCCTTTCCCAAACAAAAGCGAAATCACGTGTAATGGAAGGTAAACAAATGTGTTTCTTAGTCTAAGAAACAGTCTCTACTTCCGAAACAGTAGTAGAAACAGTTTCTACTTCCGACGTGAAACGCATCTGTTTACCTTCCATTTACACATCATTGATAACGGTCACTACGAGCACGTTGTGTTTCGTTTAATGCTTTTATTAAACACGTTGGAAAATCTGATTTGCAGTTGCATAAAAAACACGGAGACTGACTAGTCTACAACGAAAAACAACACCCTGTTCGGTGGCAAAAAGCTGCTGGTGACGCCAGTGGTGGTAGTACTGCCTTAACCACCTAATGGTGTTACCTGCCCTGGTTGGCGGCTGATGACGGCAGGGTATCGCACGTGCTTTCGCAAAAAAAAAAAAAAAAAGAAAATATTGATAATTTAGATTCTCCAAAGACTTGTGCTTATGACTAATATAAACATAAAGCTATACAAAAACTAAACTCTTTAAATTTCATAAAATTAAAAAAAAAAGTGGAGTGTAACATGTAAAAAACTTTTTTACTAAAATTTTCTTAAAAAGAAAAAAAAAAGAAACGTTTTTGAAATAATTTAATTCAACTATGAAATAAGTCCTGGAAGTTTCATTAAAATCTGACAAATATTTGATTTTAGCAAGAATTTCCAAATAAATGTGTTTTCACAACAAAAAGAGGCTAAAATTTCCAATACTAATTTTTGGACACCTGCTGATTTTCGATGAATAATTGATTTTTAGAAGAATTGTTTTCATTTTTTTTTTAATTTTAGTTATAATAATTTATAATATTATAAATCTTTTAAAATTCTGCATTACCGGTTAGGTGATGTTGTTATTAAGCGAAAACTATATTTACGAATCAAAAATTGAAAAACAATAAAAGTAGTTTACTCCCAATATTTTTTTTAAATTAAATTTTTATGTATATTACGTAACGTGCCCCTGTTTGAAAGTATGGTCGATCATACACGACATAATCAGAAAATAAAAGCGATGACATTTAAATTCAACATTCCTAAAATTAGATTACGGAGAATATTTTTCCAACATTTTTAAGATTACTGAGTATTTCACCCATCATTTTTCTTAAATGATGTTCTAACAGATAAAGTCTCCGTAGAACAACATTAAAGGTGCTGACAGATTTTATCATCACTTGTTCTATGAGTGACAAGCGACGGCGATAAGCGCTTAATCACCGCTACCGTTTGTTTTAAAAATCCATTTCTCTGTTATTTTATACTTAAAGTAAATAATATTTTTTCCAAATCAGATTAATTATACTTTAAACCAGCTCATTCCTCAAATAAAGTTTCAGAGAAGTATATTTTATTTTTGGAAGATTTTTAAAGCCGAGAATTAACTTTTGCTGACAAATGTGTCAAAATATGTAAAAAAAAAAAAAAAATGGCCGATTTTGTGAAAGCAACCAAACATGTGATATTCCGATCAATATGATATCCATTTGAAACGCACCAGAGTATTTTGCTTACTGAAAATAGTAAATTTAATCATTTAGCTTTCAATTAAAACTAAAATGAAAGCTTCAAGAAGCTGTGATAAGCTATGATAGCCTATGTCCTGAGGGAACATGGCACTTTAAAAAAAACTAACTGGCGTAATAGTAGAACATTAAAATTTTCACTATAGATTTACAGTAATTGAAAAGAGATAACTCTTTAAGCATCGTATATATTACAAATACACAAATATATTGATCTTTAGAAAACAGGAAGATTGTGTAGTACCAGTATCTCAACAAGATTATTGAGCTACATTTTTTATATAAGGAATCGCAGAAGTGCTAAAATATCACTAACGATCATTAAAATTCATTGTACTAATCGCCAGTAACCATTATACTTATTTCATTTACATGACACCCTTACATTAAATGCCCATATAAATGTTTGATTCAAACTGCCCAATGTAGAGATCTTCGAAGAAGTTGGGGACTTCAAATAACTTAGTTCCAGAATCAGTTCTTCCTTCAATGATTTTAAATAGCAATGAGCAATAGTCTTCAACACGTTCTGGAAACTGAAGAATATTATGGAAATCATCAACCATTGAACTGAATTTGAAACTCCAGCTAATTGATTTCTTCATTCCAAAGAATGGCAAAAACAATATCTATATAAAACACAGAAATAGCTTTCAATTATATGGAATTGTGGTTACTTGCCTTGGACACAGAAGAGTGGTCGGGTTCTATGACTCACGTACCCCTGCTTAAAGAAGAATTAATCTCTGATAGAAATCTGTGCACTTCGTAGTTTTATTGAGAGAAATTGATGAATTTCATAGATAGATAGAGAGAGAGAGAGAGAGAGAATTCTAGACAGCTAGGTAGACTGAAAGAGACAGTCAGACAAAATGAAACACAGAAATCCAGATAGAAAGGAATTGAAACCAACAGGCAGACTTGCAAAGTTAGATAGTGATATGGTAATTTACCCATGCATGCATGGACCCTCCCAGCTATAAATAGGAGCAGGTACTGCCTTTTGGAGAGGGAAGTTTCCAGCAGCCAGCTCTGACAGTCGGACCGAACATTCTTGCTGTAACACTCTCATTCGTATATGTTTGTGCTACTGTTTCTATTAATATATTTGTTTAACTCATTTCCTCTCTTTGTATAATTATTTCTGTCCATAACAAGGCCACAAAAGATAGATAGATAGATAGATAGATAAAATTCCAGACAGACAGGAAAAAGGAGAGAGACACAAACTGAAACATAGAAATCCAGACAGAGAGAAATTGAAACCAACAAGCAGACTTACAAAGATAGATAGATAGATAGAATTCCAGACAGACTTGTATCGACTTTCGCATCTCGAAAACGGAAAGTGAAATTATGAAAGTAGTTCTTAAAAATAGATAGGATCCAAACAGTAAAGTCCAGTATCTGATAAATTGATGGCAAAACGTTATAAAATATTTCCGACCAATCAAAAGTGCAGCCGATCATTTTCCGGAAACTCTGATCTTATCTTAGCCACTAAATTCATGTGTTTCAAGCAGGCTTATCAGTAGTGACAATGATCTCTGAAGTTAGCAGATTTCCTCAAATCTTTCACACACTCGCTACTCAAACATGCATCGACACCTGCTAGATATGAATAAACTGATAAAACATGTACAGAATGGAAAGCTACTGACAGTGATATAAAGCAAGTTTTAATTTTAAACTGTCTTGCTAATTTAATTTCCGCGTTTTTTTGTTGTTGTTTTTTTTTTTTACCAGTAAACATTGTTTAAATTAGGTACCTCCAAAAATTCGTATGCCTAAGGTATACCTAAGGTTTAAATGTATTTTTCATAAAGGAAAAATACTTTTCGAAACTTTCCTCCAGCTTCAATTGAAAGCTAAAGGATTAAATTTTCTAATTCCAGAACAAAAAATACCGTGGAATATTTCAAATAGAAATTTGAATGATTTTTAGTCGATTCTTCCGAAAAACCAATCGCAACGGCCATTTTTAAGTTTTTTAAAAGAAATTTAGACAAAACTTATTTTTTTCCTTTTTGAGAATCCCGCTAAAATAAGGTACATATTACTGAAACGTTACTTTCGCAAAATTAGCAAATTTAAAGTTAAATTAATCTGTTCTGAAACAAATATCACTTATAGCATAAAATTTTCTAGACAAACATTTCTTGACCTCGGTGTATTGTTATTTTCACGTCTCCATCGATAATTTGATGGCTGAATGTGTTGACAGGTTTAGTACGGTGCATCAAAAGTGACATAACGTTTTTTTTTGTTTCTTATAATAATTTAAAATACTATAAAAATTTCTTATATTTCTTTCATTATTTAATAGCTAAGATAATGATAGATAATTTTATTAATTATTAATATTACATTAAGTTATTACATTTTTAATTTAATAACTGAGATAATAATAACTAATAAAATTATTATTCTATTAATAATTAAAATATCTCACTCAGTTATTAATTGTTTAAATTGATTAATAAGATAATTTTATTATCTCAATTTAATTTTTACTTTAATAACTGTGAGTGAGATATGATCTTTATATGTCAATGGGTTTTCCCCAAGGAGGGGACAAGCCTTGAAACACGTGACTTTTTAACCATAATGTCATTTATGAGATATTAAAAAAATATTTTGATGCACAAAAAATATCTTTAATTATGGTAAAAAGTTTTGGTAGCATGATTTGTATTAAGCTTTTAATTTTCGCTTAGTAAATATAGTCTTCACTTAAAAAAACTAAATAACCTACCTCGTACTCTCTTTGGATGAATTTTAAAACAGTTTTTAAAATTAAAGAGAAATGAAAAAATCTAAAAGAAAAATGTAAACAATTCTTGTAAAAATTCCTTATTCATCGAAATTTTTTTTCTTCAGATAATAATGTCCTTAATGTATATTATTTATATAAGCAAATAAAAGCCTATCTAATTCAATAATTAGATAGTTTTATTGCAGTTTTTATTTTACGATTTGGAGCAGATTTTTAAAGAATTGGCAGTTGTGAAAAAAATTGATGATCTAATTTCTCCAAGTAGTCCTGCTTATAAGTAATATAAAACAATTTGCGAACTGTTTGAAATTCTAGAAAATTTCATAAAATTAAGTTATATAGGGGGTAACAGATGTAAAAAAAAAAAAATTTTACCAAATTTAATTTCTTGAATTTCCATTAATTAAGTCATGGGGAGAGGCTAACAGATGCAAAAAAAATTACTTCTAGAAAGATTTTAGAAAAAAACAATTTCAAAAATAAATTTAGTCATTTTTGAATAAGCCCTGAAAGTTTCATTAAAATCAGACAATTATTTGATTTTTGCAAGAATTTTCAAATTAATGGGTTTTCTCCCGGAAACTGCTACACTAAAATGGCCATTACCGAGATTTTTTACCCAAATTTAGAACGTGTTAGAAAGAAGGAAATTTTTAAAAAAATACTTTGTTCTTTCCTCTTAATGATAACATAATCATTTTAACAAAAACTTTGTTTTTATTAAGTTTGGGGCCTTTTACTGGTTTTTAGCGAATTATTGGAGGTACCTAGTTTAAATCAATAAAAAAAAGATTGTTTTTATCTTTTACTTCCGTTCTAAAAGTTAAATTTTTATTTAGATTCACAAATTTGCTTTTATATCTCCTCTCTCTCTCTCTCTCTCTGAACTTTAAGATAATATCTTTTTGCGTTGTAAATACTCCAGTTCTAAGTTAATTGCTTGTTTACGAATTTTTTGCGGAAATTGTCAAGTGTTTACTGTTTGAAGATTGATTTTTAAATAACGTTTTAAACACTTGCCTTTTTTATGGAGGCCCGTTAGAGTCAGATATTCTCTCTAGTAAGATTTACTCACATAAAAGTATGGGAGCCCATTGGAGGGTGATGTTAGCAAGCTAATCTCTCAGACAGTTGCTAGTGTAATAACATTGTATGTCTCTCGACCATGTCCTTTGTGACAAATTAAGATAACCTTCAGAAATACGTAGAGTTATTGTAGAAAATTTGCAAAACATCTTCTATCCACAGTGCTTTTGTTCTTATTTTGTTTTGTTTTCAACAACAGATGTGAATATTTTAATTGTTTATGTACATAGTCAGCAATTGTTGACGGGGCTAAAGTGAATTTCAGGTGCATTATTATGAGCGTCTAACTTTATACTGTTCCACTTTTTTGAACAAAATAGAAAATCAACAAAATGCTATATATATATATATATATATATATATATATATACACACACACTACAATTCAAAAGTTTGAAGCCACCCCCAGCATTAACATGGAGGAAGTATTCGGCTTTTGAAATTAAATTAATCGTCCACTCGCCAGTAGTTTACTATCGCCCAAGGAGATACATTTGTAGTGTCGAAACATAATTGCCATTGTGTAGCGATTTTTAACACGTTTTTTATAAATAATATTTAGCAGTGAAATTATACTTCATTTGTTCTCATTTAACTGAATGTATATATATATATATATATATTAGAGACAGACAGACAGATAGATAAACTTAGCTTGTGTAAAACTTTTGCATTGAGATGGACGAACGGTGAATTCTTTTAATGACTTAATGAAAATATTATTTTATTTTAAGATTAACAAGTAAAATCTCATTATTTATTTTTTTTTTATTGTGATATAATTATTTTGATCTCACAGATATATGAATGATAATTTCGTAATTGTATTGCAATTACAAACATCAAAAACTTATATATTACTTTCATTTTAGCCGACACGGGTAAAATAGCATAAATATTTTTTTTAAAAAAGGGCGGGGGATTTTTTATTTTCGCTAGCTAGGAAGTCCGACAATTATTTTAATATATCTATACGTTATTTTTATGGATACAAATATTTAAGTAAATGCTCTGCTTATAATGAACAGTATTAACAACATCTACCGGCCTGAGTGTCCGAGAAATTTCATAGAAAATGTGTGTCCTCCGACAGGAATCGAACCTATATTCTACACGGAATCGTCATATAGCCTGACATGCTATACCATTTAGTTACAGAGGAAGCGTCTGGTTAGTAAGGTCGAATTACTGTTTTTAATATATATATATATATTTATATGAGCGTTCGAGGGAAAGCATGGGACATTTGTAGTTTAAAAGTAATACATATATATATATATATGTGTGTGTGTGTGTGTGTGTGTGTGCACGCGCGTGAGCGGACGATGAACAGCAAGTTAAAATAAATTTGTATTTAGAAAGATAAAATATGTGTGTATCTCTTCTTATATTTAGGCTCTGCGAACGAAGATTTGCGATGTTTTTTCAAACCTGTTGCAGGTCTCCGGGTGGCTAGTGATGCCTAATATGATAAAGGCAGTCTTTTTCACATCGACCACCGGAGAATTTATTAAAGATTCACACAAAAACAATGTAGGCCAACGTAAAGTACCACAAGACAAGGAGTTTGTGGAGAATTTAATTCAGATTGCGGCCATTTTCTTTCAATATTTTCTTTCAGCTGTGCCGTTGATACAGGCTTTGTTAGATTTTTGTTGTTTGCTTCCACGATTTCTTGTCGTGGTGGTTTTTCATTAAACATTAAAGTTTTGTCCATCGTTTTTATACTAGATGAAAAGAGAAAACTATTTAAGCATCGTATATTTTATAAATACACTAAAGCATTGATCGTTACAGATCAGGAATATTTTATAGCATCAGTATTCCGACTAAACGCTCAGCCTAGTGAAATTTGATTGTTGCTGGATGCTATTAATTGTAAACTCGTACGTTACGCACTTTCCGCTGAAGAGAGAGTAGAAGTGCTCAGGTCAGCGATTTAGGATAGAATCTTTGTCGGCGACAATGCTGAATGGTTAGCTGTAGCTAAATTTTCATACATGCTCTACCTCTACTTTACTCTACTGACCGGTACGTTACTGTTTACATTTATGATCCAAGACAAAATCCAATACAACAAAATAATCAGTTCAAATCAAAAGCTGAAAACATTGCTATTTTTCCTACTCACAAATTTCCCGACAATTTATTAGAACATTTCTGACGGGGGGACAAAACTGGGGGGTCATATGCCAGCCTGCGAAACCCTGTGTCTCCACCACTGTTTTCAGACTATGTTTGGCACCTTAGCCTGGTTGAAAATTTTTGTTGGGGGTGACATTGTGTCACCCCTCCTGTGCTGGCACCCGGGGCATTCCGCCCCCCTTGCCCCCCTAGCTACGCCACTGTATGTGAATGCCATATCCCGCCTTTAAGACTTGGTAAAACCCTTTAAAAATCACTGATATCGACATAATGTTAGACTGTCTCCCCTACTATCGGAGGTGCTCAAACGAAGTAAGTTGCTTTTTTGACAGAAGAAAAAAGACGATTATTTCTTCATTGTACATCCAAATAAACCGAGAACTCGCGAACGCCATTACAGAAGTCCGCCATGTTGTATTTTTTGATTCCCGAGCTCTAGACTAAGATGCCAAATTACGAGCTTCACAAAATAAAGAATGGCGTCACATTGGCACTACTGTAAAACTGTTTTATTACTAGTGATGCTGTGACAGACATGTTTTCATTGACAAAGAAAGTAACTTTTTTCCTTCTTTTCTTTCTTTACAGGACAAATACAGAAGCACATATGAAGCGGAAGTTAATGACAGAAATAGAATCAACTACGATCCCTTGTAAGTAAAAGCAAACAAATATATAAGTAAACATTGTAAAAACTGAAAGTAGGAGTGATTAGGCAAACAGGGAAGATGATACCAGTCAAGAAATCTTTTTAAAAATTCAATGCTTTGAGGATATAAAATATATTTACTTTATAAATGTTTGTGCTTTAATAATAATTACGCCAGTCGTCAAAATTATCAATTTATGAAAGTGGTAGTCATGAGATCGTGTTCACTCTTTTATAGAAATCGAATCGAAATCAGGTTATCTAGTTGGAGAGGCTAAAAAGGTATTGGAATAGTCAGCTACTTGGTACTGGTTCCAAAAGCTCCTTGAGTTCATAGTAGCGGACTAAATGTAGGAAAGGCACTGATAATAACAAGGGAAAATATTGTTGGACTGCAGTGTGCTGAAATGAAGATTACAATAGTGAAGAACTTCATAATCCTTGATACAAGTTCTCAGTAAAATCTTTTTTATCATTTCGCTCTAAGCAAGGCGATAAAGCCACACATACGCAAGGGGTTATTGAGAATTAAAAAATGTGTGAAAAAACATTATTAAGGAGAGAGAACTTTGGGAAATGTATAAATCCAACTCTTCTGTTCCCACATATGGGTTAAATCAACTGGATTCTCTTATCACCTACGTGTTAAATAGACTGGACTTTCTAATCTTAGGTGGCAACCAGTCAAAGTGAAGGTAAGTGAACTCCAGAAACATGGAGATGATGAAGAGAATCCCTTGCATTATGTGTCCAAAGATAGTGGAAGAGTTTTCTGTTGCCTTTAAATCTACTTTCAAGCTTTGTTAAATCTTGTAATGTTGATTTTAAGTAGTGTGGAACTTTTAAAAATTCTCTACATTAATTGTGGATATTTGAGGCGCTGCCTTAATACACGTTGAAAGTTTTGTGAATAGTGTCGATGCATGTATCAGTAGCGAGTGTGTGAAAGATGTGAGGAAATCTGCTAACTTCAGAGATCATTGTCACTACTGATAAGCCTGCTTGAAACACATGAATTTAGTGGCTAAGATAAGATCAGAGTTTCCGGAAAATGATCGGCTGCATTTTTGATTGGTCGGAAATATTTTATAACGTTTTGCCATCAATTTATCAGATACTGGACTTTACTGTATGGATCCTATCTATTTTTAAGAACTACTTTCATAATTTCACTTTCCGTTTTCGAGATGCGAAAGTCGATACAAGTCTGTCTGGAATTCTATCTATCTATCTATCTTTGTAAGTCTGCTTGTTGGTTTCAATTTCTCTCTGTCTGGATTTCTATGTTTCAGTTTGTGTCTCTCTCAGTCTGCCTGTCTGTCTGGAATTTTATCTATCTATCTATCTATCTATCTATCTATCTATCTATCTATCTATCTATCTATCTATCTATCTATCTTTTGTGGTCTTGTTAGGGCCAGAAATAATGATACAAAGAGAGGAATTGAGTTAAACAAATATATTAACAGAAACAGTAGCACAAACATATACGAATGAGAGTGTTACAGCAAGAATGTTCGGTCCGACTGTCAGAGCTGACTGCTGGAAATTTTCCTCTCCAAATGGCAGTACCTGCTCCTATTTATAACTGGGAGAGTCCATGCATGCGAGGGTAAATTACCATAACACTATCTATCTAACTTTGTAAGTCTGCCTGTTGGTTTCAATTCCTCTCTGTCTGTTTAGATGCCTATGTTTGTCTGTCTCTCTCAGTCTGCCTGTCTGCCTGGAATTTTATGTATCTATCTATCTATCTATCTATCTTTGTAAGTCTACCTGTTGGTTTCAATTTCTCTTTGTCTGTCTGGATTTCTATGTTTCAGTTTGTCTGATGTCTCTCACTCTGCCTGTCTGTCTGGAATTCTATCTATCTATCTATCTATCTATCTATCTATCTATCTATCTATCTTAGTCTATCACTATCTACTTTTTTGTCTTAATCTACCTGTCGATCTCAGTTTACTATCCATCAATCCTCTATTCCTTTGCATTTATCTCCTAATCTATCTGCCTATCCACAATCTTTCACGTCGTTTGTCTTTGTTTAATACGCCTTAAGAGTTACTTAAATGTATGATACAGTTTTATTTCTTCACAAGATCTGCAAAAATATCCTTTTGCTGAAAATCAAAATAAACCTTTCTTTTTAGCATCAAAATCTGTAGAAGTAAAAGCTTTCAGTTACTCCCATTTAGACATAGAAAGTCATTATAGGAAAGTGATTTGTCCAAGTATTCACTCAGCCACACTCTTCCAACCATCCTAGCATAGCAGTGAAGAAACCTTTTCTAATTCGTACTTTTTCCAAGCGCGTGAACGTAAACAGTTTCAGACAGTTCTCCGATTGTGCCAGTTTGTAATTGTATTGTTAAGTTCCCCATTGTCACCATTTCAACAATATGAGCTGAGTAGGAATGCAAATAACCATCAAGAATCAGATATTTTCACCACAAACCTCCATTTTGAAATTTCAGGAGAAAGATTATTTTTATTCAAGAGTAATGAACAGATTTTACCTTCGTGTATTCAGCTTAACGTTTCTTCTTTAATCATACAACTCCATGGTTGAAGTGATTGTCTGACATCCTGAAATTATATTAAGACTTGATCTGTGGGATTCCTAATTTTTTTATGATATTCTTTCGCGCGGTTTTCGTTTTTAACTGGGGACCTTGCATTATAAGTGTTCTCAATCAAGTCTTACATCATCAGAGCATCTTAACGCAAAATATTTGCAGTGCTAAGCAACGCTGACTTTTGAAGTGATGTGATACTAGGCTTTATTTCGATTGTGTCCATGTCGGTGGCATAAACCCCTAACGCCCCGAAGATAACTAAGGACAAAATATTTGGCCTGAACGTCGCACATTTTGGCAATTTCAATCGGGAGGTCGGTGCATTTCTTTAGCTTAATTTCTTTGACCTTTTGTTATTATTTATGGTCACCAGGAACAGCCATATCGTTAAGGGTACATTTTTTTCAATTTTATGTTTTGTTTCTTTCTCAATGATGGTGAAGTCTGGTTTGGTAGCCTCAAGGACGCAATCTTTTTGGATGCTGAAATTGCACAAGAACTTGATTTGGTCGTTCTCGATCATCTTTGATCAACTTTTTTTTTAAATTTCTGGCGAAAGATCATATTCATTCAAGAATAATTGTTCGTTTTTGTATTTCGTTAAAACCTTCGTTTATTTTAATTTTTTTTCTTTGACCACGTAACTCTGGTTGCAATGATTAATGGATCACATGGAAATTATATTAAAACCTGGTCTGTGAAGTTCCTGATTATTATTATTATTATTATTATTATTATTATTATTATTGCAAACTCGCAAGTCATTAATTTATAATAGCAGGCAAATATCATTTGATTGTCAGAGGTTACCGCTTTTCCGATGGATCATGCGAATGCTGTTGTGTTGCTCGCCGCAATTTTGCTAATGATGTTGGCTACTCAACACCGTAAGTGCCAAACCGACCTAATTATTTCAGTTAAAAACTTTGTCCATCAGAAATTTCAAAATATAAAAGATAAAAACAACTTCGATAAACAATATTTGATTAACAAAAAAAAATGTGTATTTGATTTTTTTTTAACTTTCCGTATTCATTCTCATTTTTCTCAGTAAATTCTTGAGATGTGTGTAGTGTAAATGATTCCAGCGAAAAAACAATTTTCAACTGTACATTCCGTCGCTAGTTTTCGAAATGGCTGGGTACTCTTGTATACACTTAAAATTTTATAATGTTTTTATGATAATGTAACATTAAGAAACTTGTCTATTTGTTGATTTAATATTGATTACTATAAGCATTTTATCGGAGTTAACTTCATCTTTTATATTTCGATTTTTGATGAAGGGACAACGCTAAAATAATTCACAAAACCCTTTTCCATCTACGCGGACATATATCTTATCGTCAAATAAAATATCTGTATTTTCTAAAATTAGTGTTTTCTGAAATTAACACATTCCAACTTTCCAACCATAATTTAAAATATACTCATCAATATGTTTAAAATAAAATAATTTGTCATTTTTATTTTATCTTATTATTCCTATTTTTTATTTATTTACTTTTACTTTTGGCATCACACAACGGTTTAAAAATGGCCCCCATTTTGGGGTTTTCTTTCGCGATAGTTAAAATTAAAGCATGACGATTAAGAAGTCATTTACAAAACTCACAAGTTTAATCTCTACTTTTTCTTGTCTCTTTAATCAAGCACATTGCTTTGCGACTTTATAAGATTCTTACGCTTATTGCTTCGATGTTATTGGTTAAAATTCCAACTTTTCCTTTAAGACTATTTGCTAACGCTAAGCTAATCAAAAAGATAAAAATTTATCCCATTTAGAATAAAGTTTTTTTTTTTTTTTTTTTTTATTTCCAGTACAATGTAGGATATAAAATTGAGGGTCTTCTTTCTTGTTTACTTTTTCTTTCATTCTTTCTTTCTTTCTTTCTTTCTTGTTTTCTTTTCCCTTCTTCTTTCGTGGTTAATTTCTTTTTCCTTCTTTCTTTCTTTATTTATTTCTATCTTTCTTTCTTTCTTTCTTTCTTTCTTTTTTCCTTTCTTTCTTTTCTTTCATGTTTTCTTTTTATTTCTTACTTTTTACTTGTTTTTTGTTTTGTTTTCTTGTTTGCCTTTTTCTTTTTTCGTAAACATTTCAAAATCTTATTTAATAATTCATATTATAATTCAGTAGTTTAATACAGTTCTTTTTTATTTTTACTCTCCTCTTGTTTACTTCTGACCCACATTCTTTTTATCATTGATTGGCCCTCGTTTGATCACGATTGACACCTCCGTTGTACTTATCTATTTCTTTCTTTCTTTCTTTTTTTTAATTGTGGATCAGATGCATATCTTTCCTCCATTTTTTCGTCCATCTTTTTTTTTCGACATCTTAAGACAAGCATCTCAAATACACGTATATTAGCCTAGCAATGAGAAAGCAGAGGAATATTAAAAACTTATTCTATGTATTTTAAGAAACGCGCCCGTGTGGGGGGTGAACCTTAGATTAAGGTCATTGTCTTCGAAAAGTAATGAGGCATTGATAATTCACATATATAAAGCATACATTGTGTTATATACACAGAATGTATCAAAAATACTTTTACAAGATTTGCGGTAGTGTTTCTCACACCAAAACAAGAACAAAGCTCCATATAAAATATATCTGCAAATCCTTCGTTTTTGAGTTATTAAGTTTAAAGTTTACGGTAGACGCTGTTAAATGTAGAATCGGTCTTCCTCGATCCATAATTTGTGGTGCCACGGAACCTGTCGCAGTAACGTGACGATAAACAGCAGCAAAGGTTGGATGACTCGGCTTCCTTCGGTCTGAAAACGCAATCTGATACAACCGTGCAGCCTCGTCTCCATTACCATTCGCGCGGCCGTATATAAAAATCATATCTGCCTGCTCACAATATGAATATTCTGGCATTTGAGATGAGGTATTATGTACATTATTTACATTATTCGGACCATTGTCCTCATCTTTGTCGCCATATTCATTACAACGTTTCGGCCGTTGTACGCTCTGGCCTTCTTCAGGTAGTTGGAATGTCGAACTTAACCCTTTATTTCGCTCACTGGAGTAGACTGTTCTAGTTCCACGTGCCAGAGTCGAGGAGGTGGCCTTGACCATCTCCCTAAGATTCACAAAGACGGTATTCCGCTCAAGTCGATTGTTAGTTGCCAAGGCTCTGTGTGCCACTCTTTGAGTAGCTTCCTTGTAGATATAATTGGCCCATTGATCAGGAAAGTCTCCTTCATATGTCCGAAACTCCACTCACTTCGTGGAAATAATAAAATCCAACCAGATGGTGAGCTTGAACGTGATGAGTTTGTTCACCAAGGTACCCACGGAGGAGGCACTCTCAGTAGTCAGAGACAGATTGGCCTCTGACTCATCCCTAGAAGAATGGACCAGTATTCCAATAGATAATCTGATGGAGATGTTAACTTTCTGTACACAAACAACATACTTTGGAATGGGATCACACATATATCGACAGGATGAGGGCTTAGCAACGGGCTCGCCATTATCACCAGCAATAGCGAATATATACATGGAATACTTTGAGGAAATGGCATTAGAATTTATATCTCTAATATCTCTGGTTATGGTACGTAGATGATACCTTCATACTCTGGCCACACCAGGAAGATGTTCAGGTTCTACTGGACCATGTGAACTCAATAAGACCTTCGATAGAGTTCACAATGGAAAAAGACAGTAACAACACACTCCCATTCCTGGATGTTCTAATATCTCGAACAGAGCATGATTTCAAGACATCCGTAAACCGACATTCACCGGACAGTACCTCAATTTCAACTCCCACCATCCATACTGCGTAAAGAAAGGGATCGTCCGCTGCTTACAACACCGAGCAAAATTCATAAGTGGCGACCCAGAGTCATTGGATAAAGAATTGGTCAGTATAAGTAGTACCCTACAACGTAACAACTACCCTGGGTACATGGCAGCAGCCCCAAAAACTGCGATAGGCGGGTACAAGAGGAGGACAACAGTCAGAAAACAGTCTGCCTGTCTTATGTGAAGGGATTATCAGAGAAAATAAAAGGATCTGCGGTTCATATAACATCAGGACAACCTTCAAAAGCTTGACGACACTTCGCAGATACCTCTCCCGAATAAGACCCCCCATAGAGGAGAACATGACTAAAGACTGTGTGTACGCTATCCCGTGCAGCTGCGGAAAGAAATATAAAGGGGAGACAGGCCGCCCCCATAAGGTAAGGCTTCAAGAACACCAGAAAGCTGTAACACAAGGGGAAGTGGAAAAAATCAGGCGTGGCTGACCACATATAGAGAGAAAAGGGAGATCACCGCCCTCTGTGGGATCAGGTTGAGATCATAGACAAGGAACACCATTAGAAAATTCTTAAACTTAAGGAATCAGCACAGATGCTAGGCCACAAAAATCTCCTGAACCGAGCAAGCATAGAAATGAGTACAATATGGGAACCAGTAATATGGAGTGCCAAAGAAAAGCGATAATAACAACAAAAGTTGCAATATGAGCTCTGGTAAAAACATGTAATGATAACAGCAAAAAAATTATAATATGAGCACTGGTAAAAATGGTTGCTGAAGACATTAGGTTTATAATACCCAGAAATTTATACACAGATGTCCTCAAGGACACATGGCACAGTGGATAAATAAAGGCGTTGGTTAGATCCAGTGACAAGACCCAAAGAGTGTGAGTTCAATACCCGGTTAAGGCAGTGGAGAAATTAACAGAAGATAACTGACATTAAAAACATGGCACGTATAACTAGAACAGTCTACCCTAGTGAGCGAAATAAAGGGTTAAGTTTGACATTCCAACCACCTGAAGAAGACCGGAGCGTACAACGGCAGAAACGTTGTAATAAATATGGCGACAAAGATGAGAACAATAGTCCGAGTAATGTAAATAATCCTGGCATTGTTAAACGGAACACTTCTCAATACTACACATTAAATGCTAAAGGCAGACTAGCCACAAATATACACGAATGAAAAATGTAACCTAGTCTACATGACAACACAGCGCCATCTACCGTAAACTATTTTAAAGTTAATAACAAAAAACGAAGGATTTATAGGAATTGTCCTTGTTTTGGTTTGAGGAACCCGCCCCTTTTTTGATACAACATATGTGTGTGTGCGTATATATATATATGATGGACATTGAGGTCACCACCGACTGGCGACCGTTTCATGCTTGAACGCAATCTTGCAGGACAACTCAATGTCCACCTTTGTATTTACATACGCTCTATTCTTGATATTGAACACTATTACGCATAAACTACATTTTTATTATATATATATATATATATATATATATATATAAATCTAATACCGCTTATACAGAGAGATGTGTAAATTGCCCATCGAAATGTTGTCGACTCTTTCGCGGATGTAGTATGCGTTTGATGTGGTTATGTGTTTAAATGTAAGGAGAAGTGCCGAGGGGACTTGGGAATTTTTGCGCAGTATGGCCGTTAAACCCAATTTAAACCTCGACCTTGTGCTATATCTGGTTGCAAATATATATTTGCATATATAGATAGATAGATAGATAGATAGATATTTATATATATATATATATATATATATATATATATATATATATATATATATATATATATATATATATATATATATATATATATATATATATAATTTTCTATTTAAGCTTTACAAATAAAACGTCACAATTTATTCATGTCTTAAATTATTTTTAACTCAAAGATTGGATTTTTTTTTTGCAGTCAAATATAAAGTAATTTTTCATTCCATTGTATTTATCAAATATGAGAAAATTAAATAATTTCGTAATGTTTTGAAAACTCAAGAAACTAGTAATATTTTTTAATAAAACCGAAAAGCAGTTCACCTTGCTCAACAAGCACGGAAAAGGTAACACAAACATAAAACTTAGTAAAATATAATTTTAGAGCAATATTTATCCTTTGTTAAATTTGTAAATATTTACATAGATTAAAGCTCATTTATAACAAAAAACTATTGCATAATAGTGGCTATTTGAATTACAAAACGAAAAAAAAAGAACTCCTACGTTACACATTTAGAAAAGACTCCTTGTGACTAAGAATGATTCTATCGATGAAATCATAGATACAGTAATGGTGGGTGGAAAATCAACAAACGCTGGTTCTAATTCCAAAGCGAGAAACGCTGAAGAGAGACGCATAGCTTTAACTTTAAATATATAGTGGGATGTAGAATTGTATCTGAACAAAAATTATTTTTTTACATTTAAATATATCTAAATAATAAATTTAAATATATATAAATCACTTTATAATTAATATTCTCCATCGCAGTGGCTGCTAACCGTATTAAACAAAACATACAAGGCAAAGTTGTCTTTTCATGATGTGATGTTTCTAAAATATAAATTTATTTTAGAAGTCATCATATCAATAATGGCGTTGTCCCTTCATTAAAACACACGTATATACACACACGTATATATCTTATCTGTTATATACACGCAAAATATATTATCATGTGCATATGTCTAGATGTATCATTTATACATATGTATATATAATATATTAACTACTGATATACAGAGAGACAATTTAATACATATTACGCCACATTGATATGTACTTCCTGCGTTATTTTGACAGATTGCTTGCTTGCTTATATTTCAGTGTAATGATAAGGCTTGTTGGACGTAATTAGAACGTGAATTGCTGGTAAAGTATTTAGATTTTGCCAGAGAAGTGAAAACTTGTACATTATAAAGGTGGTAATGGCATCTCTCATTGCGCTGAAATGGTTCTGATGAGCCTTACAAAAAAAAAAACTTAAAGAATTATGAAATTGAGAAAGAACTTAAAATACATCATTGCTAGAATTTATCAAGAATATTGAGGAGAGTGCAGGAATATTATGAACATTTGATGTCACTTGATCTTCAGCGAATCAACACATACGACGAGATTGAAAACTCAACAGCTACAAAACAATAACACTTACACAATGTACATTTTTTATTTTGTATTCGTTGAATTTTACTAACAATTGTGTCGTCTGTTTGTTTCCTAGGGATCAATTATCAGTATTGTCATCTCTGGTGTTATTGTTTCTGTTATTATATATAAAAAAAATCACCTCAGGTGTGTCTAGTCATTTAAAATTTCCAACATCTTCCTCAGTATTCTTACTGGTTTCAATAATGCGATCTAGATAATTTAAAATTTGCATCGAATCTCTTTTTATACAAAAAGTTTCAAATATCTATAACCTATATTCTCCTGGTGTCAGTTTACTTTAAACTGTCACTTTATTCTTTTTTTTATATATACATTCCTGGTCAAAATCTTAAGACCAGATACAAAAGGGTTAAAGAAAAATATATAAAATATTGTTACTTTAATCAAAGTATATTTGCGAAACATTTACAATTAATTAGAAAATGTAGTTTATCAACAAACAAGTGAAAATTTTAAGCTTTTAATTGATTAATTTAGACAAACATTGAAAAAAGGATATTTTGGTTGCTCGTAAAGATAAGACCATGTGTGAAAAAAACAAATTACTGGACAAAATTTTTAGAACTAGTCAGTGTGCTCATAGCTTCAGGCGTATAGAAATCTATGTAGCTCATTTCCAGTATTAAATTTCAGGTTTTTAAATGTCTAAGGGTAAAATTTTAACAAAGTTCGAACAGAGCAAGATTGTTGAACTTTAAAGATGTGGTCTTTCGCAACGAACCATTGCAAATGAAATTGGCCGTAGCAGAACTGTCATTGCTAACTTCATTAAAAATCCGGACGGGTATTCTTCTAAAAAATCTAGCGGTCGCCCCAATAAAATCTCACCATCTCTAGACAGACGCATTAGGCGAGACGTTAAGAGAGATTCAAGCCTAACATTAAATCACATAAAAGCGAATACAGATGCTGAATGCAGCTCTCGAACAATTTAACGGCATTTAAATAAGAAAGGGTTTAAGAACTTGAAACGGCTGCAGAGGCATCTCCTTCTTCGCCATACAACCTCCCGTTTACAATTTGCTTCCGATTATCAAACTTGGGATGTGGATAAATGGAAGAAAGTGTTGTTTTCAGACGAGAAAAAATTCAATCTTGATGGCCCAGACGGTTTTTAGCGTTACTGGCATGCAAAAGATGTCCTAAAAGATATTTTCTCAACACAACACATTGGAGGTGGCTCAATTATGATCTAGGGTTCATTTTCGTACAATGGAACTCTTGAGTTACAGGAGGTAAAAGGTCATCAAACAGCTGCTAGTTACATTGACATGTTAAGAAAAGCATCGTTAATTACTGAAAGCCCTCATCTATGTGGGGAAAACTGAATTTTCCAGCTGGACAATGCTGCATTCCACAATTATCGAAGGTCGAAGGAGTTTTTTTATGGAAAACAACATTCAGCTTTTGAGCCATCCACTATGCTCCCCAGATTTAAACCCACTCGAGAATTTTTGGGGATGGATCGCAATTTGAAACTGTGGATGCTCTTCGTGCTGCAGTTGATGCATCCTGGGCAAGCATCCCAAACACCCTCATGCAGAAATTAATAACGACTATGCCAAAGCGAATTTTCGAAGTAATTCGCAACAATGGAGGAAATACTGAGAATTAAATTGTCGTTGTTTCTTATTTGTTCTGTATTTGCTATTTTTATTTACATGGTCTTATTTTTATGACCAACCAAAAAAATCCTTTTTTCAATGTTTGTCTAAATTAATCAATTAAAAGCTTAAGTTTTTTACTTGTTTGTTGATAAACTACATTTTCTAATTAAATGTGAATATTTTGTAAATATATTTTGATTAAAGTAACAGTATTTTATATTTTCTTAACCCTTTTGTATCTGGTCTTAAGATTTTTACCAGGGATGTATTGCGACCATTTTGCTTAAAGTTCGTATTTTCTTGATTTAAGATAAAAACTTTCCTTTATATTAAATTTTCGCTTTCCAAAATTATAGTTCATAATTATAGTTTTAAAATATGGAAAAAAGAAGTCGTTAGTTTAAACTGACACCGGGAGGGTATGGTTTAAGGAGAAACAGTTTTAAATCCTGTTTAAATTTAATAATGAGGAGATCTACATAGATGCACTTCAACTTTAAAGTTTGGACCCGCCAGGAAAAACTAAATCCTTAATGAAATAAGAGGCATATGGCTGAGTAAATATTTTCTTGATCATGTTTTTATATGAGAAAAAATAAAAATATATTTCTCTTCTTACACCATAATGATTATTATGGATACAGTTACTATTGCCTTACTTGTCAGGTAAATATTGGTGATGCAACAGTATATCTACCATCTGTCTTTTCTTCTTCACGTTTTCAGATTTACTGAGGACAAGTGCAGTTATATTGTTAGCTTCTATAGATTTGTCATTATTTATGAGAAATTCTTACTTATTGTGTGATATGAGGCGTCAGAGTTTGTTTTTTTTTTTTCATCTAGATATGAAGCATCACAGAAAAATGGAAAAAATTCATATCAGAATAATTAAAATCAATTTACTGGTGCCGATTCCAACATAGAATTATAATCATGAAATGTTTAATGAATTCATTGTTAAAATCCTGCAACATTGGCATACATACTACAGAAATGGAACAGGCATATCTAAATAGATGAATTCTGGTGACAGAGATTAGATCGAAATAGTTATTGTGGCAATTTTACCCAGGGTTTAGATTTGCATTTGTTAAAAAAAGAAAAAATGCTGCAAATACATGGCTACTTGCATATGAAAGAATTTGCTGTCTACTGAGTTGAAACCTTGCTTTTATTTCAGTTGATATAATCCTTGGGATAGCTCAGCGCAATATAAAGTATGTTTTTTGTTTGGTTTATTTTTTGCGCAGTTCTGATGAACCAGAGTTATATTTTATATGGGTCCATTAATTTATTTATTACTTTATACAAATAGGTCTTTTGAGGGTTCAAGAATTAATCTCGGTTATAAGCAAGAGAGATTTACGACACATATCTTGAAATACACTTTGTTGTTATCTGCGAATATCATAATCGGCTCTCAAAAAGTGGAATTACAGCACGAAATAGTGAAAATGAGATACTTTGGGACATGCAGAAAGCACAATTCAGTTCTGTTAAATCAATTAAGTTTTAATAATCATATATTTAATCTGTGCAACCCACTGCTTATTATTATTCGTTTATTGCAGTCAGATTTCGATGTATTCAAAACGATTCTAAAAACAATCCAAGTTAAAATGTCGCACGCAATGTCAGTTATTTTTCAGATTTGTGAAATTCGAAAGAGAAAACTCTGAAATATTTTTCTTTAAATATTATCGTTTAAATTATCAGAAGTTGCCGAATGCTTGATCAAGACTACCCATACTTCTGTCGGGCGGAACCTAACAACAGAACTGGCAGAGAAATGGCTCATGCCCCGCCGTAAGTCATTCATCCAGTCGCCAAATTTTTTCTTTAAAGAAATGCGCATGCGCAAACTTGTCATTTTACTGTTGGGGAAAGAAACGGTATCTATGTTTTACAGTTTCACAAGTAGTAGGCTGCAATAAACGACCACAGAAATACAAAGTTTGATGAAAAACCAGTACAGACTTGATCATAAAAGGTTTGTCAAGCTTTCTTTGTTTGCAAGATGGCCAAAGTATTTTTAAATGGTCGAGAAGATCTAAACAGCTGAAAATGTTCTTTGTTACATTCAAAATCTACAATAACCATGTCTATACAATAAGTCTTTAATAAGCAAATAAGATAATTAAACATTAGTTCAGTACGGAATTTTAAAAGGGATAACCCATACACACGTACACAAATGTTGGTTAAGCGTTTCATTTCAAATAATAAAATTTTAAGCAATCATATTCGCATTCACCACTATCTCCACTTGATAAGAAATATGGTCATCGCCTTTCCAAATTTTAAACTTAGAAACAAAAGTAAGAAATTTCCCTGCAGCATCGTGTTATCAATCACAGACATTAGAGAATAACATAGTTTTTCTACCCCAGTGTTATGGAGGTGGTGTTGTTAGAAGGAACGATTCGCGATCCTGAGATGATTGAAGACTTAATGACTCTCAATCAAAGGTGAAAGCTTCAGCGTACGTAGACATTCGTTGACGGGATGCATCTGTAAAGACTTTTAAAGCAATTTCTATAAGTAATTTTTAACACAAAAAGAAGCAACCTAATTACTTACTTACTTGTCCGATATATGATAATTGCTTGATTAACCATAAATCGATAATGACTCCAAGACCAAAACCCTTTCTTTCACAAAGAAATAACGCACTGATAATATTTTCAAAAAATCTCAAGTTGTTAGTTTACCTTGATCTACAAGGAATTAAAAAGATCCGAAAGCCAATAAGGACCGTGTTCTAGAATAAAGACAGACGTCCTTCTTGAATAAGCACTGAACAATTTGAGGTGAATAACAAATACCGATGTATTCAGTTCAGTGGTGATAGTAAAAAAATATTTTTATGCCTATATAAAAATTCAATAAATTTATTTTACTAAATTTAGGATAGAATCAAACAATTTTTAACTCATTTTTCGTCAGATTTGGGTAAAACCAGACAAATTATAGCTCATTTATTACAAAACAATTACAGTAATTACACAGCCATATAAATATATATCTCTATTGCATTTACTGATCACCTTGGTAAACAAGACATATATCACCATTCTGCCTTATTTGTCATTCTTATTTGTTTAATTAACTCTTTTATATTGTAAAAACTTCTGCCAAATCTTTATGCAAAAACTCAACTGCATAAATGACTGTTATTGTTGTGGTTTCATTTTGACGGCTAGAAACAAATTCTTTTCGATAATTTTTTTTATCTAAATTTCTCTTCTTGGGGATCTCAAATTTGCCTGGTTTTATCCCCAAATAAGCTTAAGCTCGTTTTATGAGGATTTTTAAGAATAGCATTTGTTTTGAAGTTGTTGTTCGTATTTTATAATTACCGTTTGTTGGGTGTGTATGTTTTATTCATTTTGAGTGATAAAGTGAAAAGGGAATTATCGTTGTTGCTTTAGGATCGGACATACACCGCAAGGTTATAAATATGTCTACGATGCGACTCCAACTGACTTGACCGTTGCTTGTCACCACAGGTAAGTTTAATTTAAAATAATTAAAAAGGCAGACTTAAGCTGCTGTCCGAATCAAAAATTTATAATGAAGTGACTATATAAAAAACATAGTTAGAACACTAGACCGAATGAAAAATTCACATTTTGTATATATCTCAGTCATTTATTATTATCAATATTATTATTACTCTGTGTGGCATCATCTTGCCATAGTAATTTTAAGTTCCTAATTACCAAGTCCCCTCCGGAGTCTATGAGTAAAAATGGCACTGTAGGAGAATTATCTATACCATTTTGGGCGTTTCGTTTAGATGGAGAGGGTTTTGCGGATGATATGTGCAGTTCCGCACAAAGTAATCTTTTTTTAGCTTTGAGGTGCTGATGTTATCTAGGGATTGTTACTCACATGATTTTTGGTATCCTTCTTTATCATACCCAATGCCCATAATCACAATAGGGATAATCGTAGTTTTATGTTTCCACGTTTTTGTTACTTTGATTTGCAAGTCCTTAGAATTTGACAGTTTTTGAAATTCTTTTTTAGAAACATTGTTCTGTGAGCATGTCATATCAATTAGTTGACAGGTTTATTATTATTATTATTATTATTATTATTATTATATTTCCTTTGATTTCTGGTGTGTATACATTTCGTTCCGGGTCCCGCCCAGAGACCTAAGGTTAGAAATAGTATCATGACTTTTTCCACAGGCCAATTAAAAACAAAAAACAAAAAAAAAACAACATATTTTACATAAAAAACATATTTTACATAGATAAAGCCCTTTATTATTATTATTATTATTATTATTATTATTATTATAAAGCCCATATTATTATAAATACTAAATTATATTATTATGAAGCCCTTATTTTTATTATTATTATTATTTACTTTGATTTCTGTTGCATACACATTTCCATCCGGGTCCCAACCAGAGACCTAAGGTCAGAAATTATTATTATTATTATTATTATTATTATTATTATTATTATTATTATTCAGTGAGTGATTGAGAGATCAAAAATCAAAAAAAGATATTGATAGTGGGGTACAAATATACTCATCCTAATATACCAATAATGATACTCAGTGTCGTAAACGTATACCAGGTACATGCATCACAGCCAAATGAAAGCGATATGGTAACAGGTTTCGATTCAAGTAGCACAAGGTTTTGTACGTGAGGCCCAGTTAAAAATACATTCATGTCGGTTAACTCAGTTCTCTCAAATTATCTCCGATTGAAGGTGTTCCCAAGTATCTAGATGTGGATCCCAAGTCGCTTTAACTGCCTCATCCTTCAAACTTGAAAAGGCAGCCCCCTCGACACTCAGCCATGATGCTTTCTGACTACTCGCGCTCATGAACAGAGATGCGCAATACGCCACTCCGTATATACCCAACTGCTTAAGCTCAGGCAATTGACAAACAAATCTTTGGTACTGAGCGGGATATTTACTGCAGCCCATTTTAATTGATCAAAACAAAACATGTTAATACCTCCAATCATTTAAGCTCAGAAGCCACGTGAGCCATAGTTGACATAGTATCAAGGCGTTTATTATTATTATTGTCAATGATATTATCTATAAAACACTAGAATGTTATGGGGATTCGACCGGGCGAATTCAAATACCTGATAAACGTCATTGTAAAATTTAAGTGAGTAGAATAAAATTAAACTGAAGTGGTTTATGTGACTAATTTAAGGTTATGTATATTGGACTTAACAGAGTCAATTACAATTTATTAAGATAGGAAAGCGTGTAGTAAGTATGAAATAATAATAAATCCCTTCACCCACTCACTTCAAATTAGGATGACAGTAGTAGTAGTAGTAGTAGTATTCGCGAGCCTATGTGAGATTTTTACCTCTCACAGAAATTAACCGGTGAACTGAGGAGAAGGAGGAAAGAAATTCGCGAGCTTGTGTGAAATTGTTTTTCGACCAATGAAAACCTTGGCTTCACAGAAATTAGCTGGTCAACCGAGAAGAAAGAAGAGAAAGTGTCGAGCTTACACGAAATTCCTTTTGATATAAAATGAAGGGAAAAATTAAATTAATCAGAGAAGAGTGTCTGAAGTCATGTGAAAGGGTTTCGTTTTTGTTCATCGCGACCAGCGTTGACGATCTCGCAGTGTAAAATTGCTCGTCTATTATCGGCCTCTAACCAAGCACGCGCCACTTCGAAGACAATCCAAGAAAAATAAGTATTCCAAACTATCTCTCTTCGTCTACTTTTGAATGTATTCAAACCATATGTCTCTTCGGTGAGCAACGAACTCTTTTTCTTAAACATTTTTGAATATTATTTTGTGTCGGACCATTTAATCTGTTGTATGAACATTTCCTCTTCGTGACAATACATTAAAACTACTTCTGATTTATTTTCCTGAAAGGATCTATTGACACTACTTCAAGCATGTAAATTCTTGAATAAATTCCTTACCTTGTTTTGTTAAAATTACCCGTATGTTGCCTCGTCATTATCATCCTTCATTAATCTTCTTGGCGTGGGTAGATCAGCTGTTCATTTTATCCCCTAAGCATCAAGCCACTATAAAAGGACTTTTATAAGTCAGATTAGAAATTAAGCGGATCAAGAAAAAGTATAAAGACAGAACAGAGGGAAAAAAGAGGCAAATTATTAAAAGATAATAAGCGTAAAGAAGGAAAATATAATTATTCAACTGACTAAAAATCTTCCAAGTTCGATACGTGTAGCATAGGAGTTTTTTTTTTATTATTTATTTTATTTTGTGATTCAGTTATCCACTATTAGTTTCGATATATAGATTTGTATATTTATCTAGATGTATAACCAAGTCGAATCGTCATCGGGATATAGCAGTTTCTGAGGAAAGGGGAACCACTTCTTAACTGCTGTTCCTAGGTCCACCCTGACCAGAAATGGTAGCACGTGTTAGGGTCCCAGATAAGGGCAAATGGTGAACACTCAAACAAAAATCAATAGTAAATGTTTGTAATAAATTGAACATTACATTTTTATAGTAAAATGGCCAACAATATATTTTTATAGCAAAATGGCAATCAATGCAACGCTAAAAAATATATATAAGTACATCTTTATAGTAAAATTACTAACAATATATTTTATGATCTACAAACTATATATCCAAAAAAACATACCTTTTACCCTGCAAGTATAAAATTATGGACAGAATATCTGTAGTTAAAAGCATAAAATTACGTACAAAACACTTAGATTTCGACATTAAAGAACCCATAGAGGTTGATATAACGTTAAACAAATCAACCAATCAACTTAGCCGAAAATTTTAAAAATATAAATTTAAAACTAAGTGTCCCTGTATCTCCAGGTTTCTCGATCTAAAATTGTAACCAGTGTTTATTGTATTTCTTCGGCCACCATGGACAGATTTGAGAAATGGCTGCACCTACAGATAATGATGATGATCGTCTGATTCTGTCTATTTGTGTGTAGTCAAAATGATCCATTTTAACCATACAAATTCAATACATATTGAATGCACCACTAAAATACGCTATTATAAAAAATGCAATAAAATGCAGGGGATTTGCAGCTGAATAATGTTCTTTAGTTCACGTTCATGAGATAAATAAAACTATTTGTCAAGGGTGATAAGCGTAGATGCATTGAATTAAGAGGCAATGTTTAACTTAACTTGCCCGCAAAATAACAATGTGTCAAAAGGGCGGCCATTCCCTTGATACAACTATTACTGTTTACACTTTTGACTCCCTCGCCAATATTTATTTACACGATTATAAAAATATGTGAACCAAGTACAATGCAATATGTATTATTTACCTTTTATAAAGATTTATTATTTATCATTTTTTAAAAATTAAATTTGAAAATATATCTTTTTATTCAAATATTGATAAAAAAAATTTAACAAAATATGTAAACCAATATTTATCATTTACCATTTTATAAATAACTAGGAAAACATCTTTTTTGTTCACTATAATAAAGAAATAGTTTAATATCTTTGTTGTAAATTCTCAAGAATAAAGAAAAAATGCATAAATCCGCTTTCATACGTTTTGGGTTTTATCAAAATTCCAAGCATCACTTTTAAAAACAATAAACATTGCCGAGGGGGTCAAAAGTGTGTAAAGTAATAGCGGCGTCAAGGGAATAACCGTCATTTTGGAACACTGTTTTTTTTTTTGTTGTTTTTAGTTGTTTTTTTTTGTTTTTTTGTTTCGTTTTTTTTTTTTTTTGTTTCGATTTTTTTTTTTTTGTATACATGGAGGTTAAACATTGCCAATGTACTCTTAAAATGTGCTAACTGGAAAAAAAATTCAAGGGAGTGGTCTATTAAATACTAATTCTCCAATAGTAATCTTTATTTACTTGCAAATGCATAAAAATACGTGTTCATTCTGGTCACATCATATTTTAATTTTCTCTCAAAGATTGACCCAACAGATCACAGGGTGTTCTATGTACTATTATTATTATTATCATTATTATTATTATTAGTAGTAGTAGTAGTAGTAATAGTAGTAGTCGTAGTAGTAGTTTGTAAGTACCTCCCCCTAAAAAGTGACACCTAAGCTTTAAAATGCATTTTTCAAAAAGAAAAATCTTTGTTGAAGCTTTTATTTTAGTTTTAATTCTAAACCAATAGTTTTAATCCAGTAAGCAAAATATTTTGCTGTGTTTCAAGCCGAATAAAATGACTAAAATCGGACATATTGTCAATACAACATAAATTTATTTAAAAAAATCTTTCAAAAATAAAATATACTTTCTGAAACTTTATTTGAGGAAGATTAACTGACTTAAAGTTTAATTAATCTGAATTGAAACACATATTGATTATTTTAGTTTAAAATATCACAGAAAGGCATTTTTAACACGGGGGTGGGTCTTTGTGTGAGGTGTTGACAGATTTATCGACAGAATTGTTGCCATTTTAAAATAAAGGGCACATAACTGCAAATATTACTTGAATACAACGTGAAGGTCTTTTTATATCATTTTTTAACTACTCAGTAATCTTTAAAATTTAGAAAATATTCTAAGCAATCTAATATTTTATTGAATTTTAGGAACTTTGGCTTTATAGTCTTATTTACGAAGATGCTTGTTGAGGAAATGTTAAAAAATTACCAATACATTTTATATTTACGATACTTACTGCTCTTATTTTCTGATTATACCATAAATGGAAGTCCGTATTTACAAAAATCGGTGTGCTTATACAAAACACAAAAAATCAAAATTCATTTTTAAAATACTGGGGGTCGCTGAACTGTAGTATGTTTTTCCATTTATAATTAGTAAATATAGTTTTTATTTAATACCAAACCACTTGCCATCCAAGGTTATAGAACCCAGTCTATTCCTGCTATTTAGCCATGACTGGGTGGGGGGAGAATAGGTTTCATACCTTTCCCAAGAGTATTAGCACGTAAGTGAATGTAATGGATTCGATTGGAATTCGAACCCGGCTAACCGATTCCTCAATCCGAGCCGCTATCCACTGGGCCTGGAATTCCAGTCGAATCCATTACATTCATTTAAGTGTTAATACTATTGGGAAAGGTATGAATCCTATTCTTCGCCCCCTCCCAGCTATGGGTAAATTATAGCAGGACAAACCGGGTTCTATAGCCTTGGATGGCAACTGGTCTACCGCAGAAATAGATGGCAACCGACTGCGGGAAAAAATCTGCCTCGTCAGTTATGTATCGAAAGATACATGATCACCTAAGCGTGTATCACGCATGGCACATAACTGACTAACTTTATTATCCTTGTAGCTAACATAAAAACTATTAAACGCAATAAAAATTAATTTCTCGAAATTGGGGCCTAACAAATGCCAAAAAAATATATTTTACCAAGATTTCTTTAAAAGAAACATTTCTAAAATAATTTAATTCATTTGTGAATAAGTCCTGAAAGTTTCATTAAAATCCAATAATTATCTGATTTATACAAGAATTTCCAAATCAGTTTGTTTTTCACCGCAAAAAGAGGTTCTAATTTCCCATACTAATTCATGCTCACTCGTTGACACAAGAAAAACAAAATATTTAACCAAAATTTCGAAAATTATAAAAAGTATTAAAAAATATAATTTAATAATAAAAAAATCCTTTGTCTTTTCTCTTAATAATGACTAAAAGATTTAAATAATAAAAATTTGTTTTTATAAGGTTTGGGGAAATATTTTCATCATATGTATGCTCATTTTTAGCGACTCTTTGGATGAACCTAGTATTCATACACTTTCATATTTATACCAGACGTCTGGTTGTCATAACTAAAGAGTAAAGACTTAAGTGACAGAGCTGCACCATTCTCATTAACTTCGCAGACACTTCGGAATCTGTACAATCTCAGCCATTTTTCGTTGTTCTAATTCATCTTGTTTCTCGTATTTTTGATACGGTTTCAAGTAACTGTCGCTGTCTATCGAGCCTACTTTTGTATTTTTTTGGGGGGAAGGGGGGGCATAATGCTACATTCATTAGCGGCTACATCAACTATTTTCTCTTTGATTGGGTGGGGGTAATATTTGGTTTAATGTAATTTATTCAGATGTACTTGTCCTGAGCGGCAATGACGTGGAATTCGGTTTGTCGCTTCAAGTGTCCTATTCGTATTCATATCCATGATTTTTCGTCGGAGATATTTTCTTATTTCATATGGACTTTAGTTAATACCCGTGAAATAATTACGGATACAAATGAATATCTATGAGATTTTTTTTAAGAAAATAAGCTAAATAACAAATTTACATGTATTTAAATAATAGTGTGTGCGCGCGCGTGCGTGTGTGTGCGCGCGCGTGCGTGTGTGTGCGCGCGCGTGTGTGTGTGCGCGCGCGTGTGTGTGTGTGTGTGTAGTTCCATCACTCAGTAGTAAGATTAGGCTGGTAATAATTGCTTGACGACGGGCGAGTCTACTGTTACGGCCGGGCGGGTCTACTGGTGTTATAGAGTATGTAACACTGTTGAGGCACTTTCGCTGAGCCTGTCTAAAGGGTGCTACCCACAAACATCAGATTACTAATTGCCAGGAATTAGTTGCATCATATACAGACTCTCTTCAACTTGTACTTTTAATTATTCTTTCATGTTTTTTTTTTTTTTTTTTTTTTTTTTTTTTTTTGTTTATTTTTCTTCATTTTTTTTCACTCCATGTCTGTCACTGTAATCTCATTCTGGAAGAAATGTTGATTTTCTTCCTTACTCCTAATCTATCTATCTATCTATCTATCTATCTCATTGTGTTCCTATCTATCTATCTATCTATCTATCTATCTATCTATCTCATTGTGTTCCTATCTATCTATCCATCTATCTATCTATCTATCCATCTATCTATCTCATTGTGTTCCCCTATCTATCTATCTATCTATCTATCTATCCATCTCATCTATCCCCATCTCATCTATCTATCTATCTATCTATCTATCTATCTATCTATCTATCTATCTATCTATCTATCTCATTGTGTTCCTATCTATCTATCTATCTATCTCATTGTGTTCCTATCTATCTATCTATCTATCTATCTATCTATCTCATTGTGTTCCTATCTATCTATCTATCTATCTATCTATCTATCTATCTATCTATCTATCTATCTATTCTATCTATCTATCTATCTATCTATCTATCTATCTATCTATCTATCTATCTATCTATCTCATTGTGTTCCTATCTATCTATCTATCTATCTATCTATCTATCTATCTATCTATCTCATTGTGTTCCTATCTATCTATCTATCTATCTATCTATCTCAAACTTTCTATTTATTTTATTTATTAATTATCGCAACAATTCATTTTAAACCCATTTCTCTTACTACAACACCTCCTCACATGACACCAGCATTTCTCAACCGGTACAAATGTACCCAGGTGCACCCCAAGTTAACAGAAGAGTAATTTACGAATTATTTTTATATTTAAAACATCTTTATTTTTAAAAAGTTAGGCACCAAGCACATTGCTTCCATGTCTAAGTCAAGTCTTTGTCATTTGATATTTTAAACTAGACGCTAAATTCATTAATCTGTAAGGAATAGATAATCCTTTCCCATTTGCCTTCCTCAGGGGATTTAAATCAGTCACTATCGGCCTCTCTAAAACTGTACTGGTAATCTTCTTTGGGAATGCTAATGAGTGTATGTTTATAACATATAAGGTCTAACATTAAAAACATTGTCAAAAAATATCAAGCACAGATTTCACACATGCATACTTAAATATACAAAGTAATGTCTTAACAAAATAAATGCTTATTTCAGGAAACTTCTTTATTATTTACCTATTTTCATGACTAATTTTTCCTAAAGTACGCCCTCGAGTTTCAGCGATTCTATAAGTGCGCCCTGAAGTATAAATAAAAAAATTAAAAAAAACAAAACACGGTATTACGCTAACGGTGAGGTCCAGGAAAAATCCCTGATGTCTGAAGCGTCAGAATACAGCACGTAACAGAAATGAACGTGAAAATATATTCAAAGAGACATTTGTTGCAATTCAGTTCCCTGTCCAATAGAATTTTTTTCTTTGTTCAGAAGAAATTGTGAGATCAAACTTACAATACTCGGCCCGGAGGCTAGAATCAAAGTGTAGTACGCTGCCTTCCGAGTCGGCGTCTGTCGAACTCTCTGCATTAGCAGAGAGGAACCCGGACGAAGCTTTGCCGAAGGTTTCGTTCGGGGAGGTAGACAGGGCCTGAATCCGTCAAGGCGGGTTCAAAAAGGCTATATTTTTGGCCGAGCCTACGGGCTCGGGGATACCCACATTAAACCGGCCTTGTGCCACATTCTATCCTCGTGGATGGATCGATAAATACTAAACTTACAATACCTACAATAAAAGTTGCTTATGTTAGCTACCAGCAACCAGATTTAAATAAAAAAGAACTATCATTTACTAGCAACTGTCCGTTACTTTTTTTAAAAGTTGCACGGATTAACAGAAATTTCTGCCTTTGTCTCCGTCCTTTCCGACTGCTTCGTTTAATTTATAACTTATATTTTATAACTTATATTTATAACTTATATTTTACAGCACACTTTATTCGAAGAACATGTGAAAATTCTGGACAATTTAATTTGTAAAATTAGTAACAAATTCATATACGTTTCCATGCTCGAGTAATCACTGCATTTTCTTGTTTTTCTTCTTCTTCATCTTCTTCTTTGTCGTGTTCCTTCAGGATGTTGACGATTATGGTTCTCCACAGCTTCCTGTCTTTTCTCTCGTAGCTTTGAGTAAGGTTTGTCTTTTTGCTATCCCTCCTAATCCAACCATTTACGCAAGCTCGTTAGGTAGGTTATGCGCTGTCCCTCTTGCCTTCAATATGTCCTGTGAGTGTCAGATTTTCCAAGCCCTCTTTCCTCACTATGTACCCTAGAAATCTCAACTGCCGCATCTGATTCTAGCTATAATTGTCCTTTTTGTTTCCATTTTTCTTCAAACGTTGTCGTTGCTCACATATTCAGTCCATGGTATTTTCAGTATCCTTCTGTAGAACCACATTTCTCTTGCCTCAAGTCTCTTCTTCATCTGTGATGAGAATGTGCAGCATTCACTGCCATAGATGAGGACTGCTATTGCATTGCAGTCCAGCACTCTTTTCTTTGTTTTGAACGAAATTTTTCTGTTTCTTAATACTTTGCTTTGCTTTTGGAAGGCATCTTTCACTACTCCAATGCGCCTTTGTTTTTTCGACCTCATATGTTCTGTTTTCTTTTAAACACTATATAGGCATTTAAATTTTCATTCCTGCTCAGTTTTGGTATCTCCAATTCGTAGCCCCCATCTTAGGTTGTTTCTTTTGTTGGCAACCATACATTCTGTCTTTTTTTTCAATTGATATTTTTACACTGTTATTTAAAGATAAAACTAAAAATCAACTGTTAAAACACAATCGATCTTCAGAAGGAAGTAATTTATATTTGTACAACTCCTAATATGATACAGTTTATTACTATTTTTTTAGTTCCTAAATCTCTATTTTTAAAGAAAGACTAATGTTTACTGAGGAAGGTACCAAATTTAAATTTACTATGTCTTTTTTAAGATGGTGGTTGATATTTGGTCATATCTATATTAAATGTTGTTATATAATCTTACTGTCAACAGTGCGGACTATTTTCCTCAGGATAGATTCCGAATCAGTTACGACTGGCGACCAAATGTATGGGCAGGCAGACCGCATGCCTACACAGTACCGTAAGTTATTCTTTTGAAAAATTTATGCTTAAGATATCACGCATCTGCCGGCGAGCAAATAACCTTTTATAACAATTTAAAAAATTGTCAACGAGACGTATGCTAAAGCAGTGCTCAATGTAAATTATAAATGATCCTTTGATACGGATATTTTATACATATATCCGGGCAACTTAGTAAGAAATATATGGTAAATACTATGCTTTGGGGAAAACAACTTCTCTTTTCACTGTCCTCTATTTTATATAGAATAAGCTACAAAATAGCTTATAATTCAAAAAAGTTTTCTGTCTTTTTTCACCACCTGAAGATTGTGCGACTGCTCTAAAATCACAAGAACTTCCACAGGGGGTCAGTAATATATATATATATATATATATATATATATATATATATATATATATATATATATATATATATATATATATATATATATACTAAGTTATCTTAATATATTTTATAGTTATACGTTATTTATATGGAAAGAAATATTTAAGTAAATGCTGTTTTATGATAAACATATAAATAAATGCTGTTTTATGATATATATATATATATATATATATATATATATATAATGGACCAAGTTATCTTAATATATTTTATAGTTATACGTTATTTATATGGAAAGAAATATTTAAGTAAATGCTGTTTTATGATAAACTGTATTAACAAAAACTTCACTGGCTTGAAAGTCCAAGAAAAATCTCCGACAGTAAACGAACCTGTATCCTGCACGTAACCGTCATATAGCTTACCAGTTTAGCTACGTACGTCGCGTCTGGTTACCAAAGTCGAATTACTGCTTTTAAAGTACAAACTTCCCATTATTTCACTCGAACATTCACATCTGCTCGAAGTGTATCTTAACGTAAACAAATGACGTGATATATTATGAAATGGACCAAATCCAACAATTATTTTAATATATTCTATTGTTATACGTTATTTAGACACAAATATTTAAGTAAATGCTCTGTTTTATAATAAACAGTATTAACAACATTTATCGGCCTGAACATTCTCGGACTTAGTCATAAGTCATGCATAAAACAGGATATATATATATATATATATATGTGTGTGTGTGTGTGTGTGTGTGTGTGTGTGTTTAGGCAGCAATCCTTCTTTCATGAACATTTCATTGAATACAACAGACAAGGTGCTTTGATTTAGTATTTTATACAATTCTCGCATGCGATCTAATTTTTTTTTCTTTTCAGATGATAAATTATATAAAAACTGTCCGAATGTTGTATTTTTCCGAACGCTTTCGGCTATACATTTAGCCATTATCAAGGATGAAATATTTTAACTGTTAAATAAGAAATAGTTTGTTGCATGTATGTATTTATATAATGTTTTCACTTTTCAAAAGACGGTCAAAATATTGTATCCATGTTCAGAGTTGATATTATTGAGTGTTGATTTTTTTTGCTGTTGTTTTTATTAATAAGGCTTCCATTATTCTGAGCGTTTTGTTTTTTGTTTTTTTCTGGGAGGGGGTGCATGGAGATTAAGGTATTATATTTGTGTTGTCAACAAGTATGTTCCGAATAGGGTCCGGTAGGTCTCCATGAATATTTTAATGAGACCTAATTGAGCTATGGTCAGAAAGGTGTAGAGTGAGTCTTCGTGTCAAAAATGTTGTAGTATGGCCTATATAATTATATACGAATTTTGATTGATCAGGAATACAATTCCTTAATGGGCATGTGTGTGTGTGTGTGTGTGTGTGTGTGTGTGTGTAAAGTATATTAAGACGGCAAGTATTCATTATATTTCTTATTCTATTTTTTCAATTTCGAATAAAATGTTGCACATATAGATAAAGTATCCGAAGAGCATGCTTTTTGTTCTGTTTTGTTTCGACTGCCTCAGTCATTATCAACCGAATCTTGTCTACCACAGTGACTATACCCACTCCTTGAGAATGACTAAGACAGTAATAATAAAAAAAAATAACTTTGTACAGTTTATCCACAATATTGATCCCGATATACATCATCTTATTCCAACATTGGAAAAATATAATAAAATATTAAATAAAAAAAGCTTGTCGGTTGACTTGAACAAAACTTGTGTGTGTGTGTGTGTGTGTGTGTGTGTGTGTGTGTGTGTGTGTGTTGAGATGCTGAAAAGTTCTTGGCCCTGCTGATTCCCAAATAGTGTGATGTTTAATTATTGAAATACGTATTTGGGGAAGCGGATGAAGCCAAAAACTTGTCAATACATTTCGTATATGTGCTAAAGTGGGTGTGCTAAAAACTTGGAATGTGCATATCTTTGAATACTTTTACTAAGAGTTGGCTAAAAAATGAAAAAGTGTGTTAAGGATGTACTTAAAATCCGAAATTTGCTGAGGGTATGTTATAATATCCGAAACGTAGGAAAATAATACTCGTTATGCAATGTCGTGATTCATGCAAGAAAACAGCAATAAGAGTAATGTCGACACTCGTATGACATCGATGAGTTTTCTTCCAGCTGTGACTTTTATAGCAAGAAATAACAACTCATCTTCGCATTAATACTTTTTGAAGGCCACTGAAGGCAACACACACTTAAAGAAGGTCAGTGAGTAAGGACCAATTTTTTTTTTTTTTTTTTTTTTTTTTAGTATTAATCCCAAAGATCGATTCAATTCACTGCTCATTTCCTTACTAGATGAATTTTTGCTGGTTGATAAATACTGTACATATAACCTTATAAGTGTTATAGTGGAACACACCTATTCTATAGTTAATAGACTCTCCTACCTATAATAAGTAGGAGTTGGTCAGTCAGTCGATGCCGGACGACCGTTAGTCGGATATTAAAGTATCAGCGACCCCCACTAGATTTCTCTGCGTCATTATCTATTATATCAAGTTCCTAACGTTTTGTACATCGAACCTATTTTAGGACCGACTTAATTAAATACAAGCCTCCACTGTGGAACCACTCTACAACAATAAGTCACTGTGTTGCGTTTATCTCAGATCAAGTATGGAGCCATACAGATGTCATGAGAGATGATCATGACTCATAATAAACGCAAATAATGAAAACATGATTGGTGTAAGAATACAGTGAATGGGCTTAAGTGTATATTGAGACTTTCGAAACTGTAGAACAAAAATTCGGATTTGCTGACTCAATAGATGGTGGCATAGGTTTTTGAATATCCTGATAAATCTATATAGATACTCAGTTTGTATTATTTTTGTTTATTTTGTTTTTTGAGACGAAAAGTCACAAGGCCATTGCTGTATACAAATGGGAGGGGAAAACTACGTTGTCGTATCCAGTGCTCTTCTTAGGGATTGAACTTAGAAATCCTTTTTTATCATTTTTTATGTCAAACAATCCTTTTTTTATATGTTGCACTGGTCTCGCCACAAAGTGGTTTGTCATTTCGTTGTCTTTTTAAGATTTATGAAACGATAAACTCGTTAACAACCCACATCTCATGAACTTATGAATCCGGATATGGAAACAAACTAACAGCAGAAACCAGCATCTTAAAACGAAATATAAGAAAATGCTTGATTGGAAGATTGCATTGCGCCAATTTAAAAAAAAATATCAACATTCGTAATTCTGGCTTTTATCTAAGCTCGAATACTAGTGTTGGTAACACAAAGCAGGTCAGAAGCTAATGTTTTAATCTGCTCGACTCTACTTATGCGCCAGATACCAAGCTCACCTGAAGAAGGCTAGAGTGTACATCATCCGAAACGTAGTGCTATAGACAATAAAGAGTAAGGTGATAAATTCTTGAATTATAACATTATCTCAGTTTTGAATTTCTGACCAACATAGCTTGTTAACAGTATGACCTTACAAAGAAGTCTCTTAAGTCATTTATATTAAATAGTATCAAAGTGAGTTTTTATTTATTGTACAGGATTGGTTACAGACCTGATGAAAGAACATTAATCAGCTATGACTTTAAACCAAGACCATCACGGGCTTACACTTATATGACACAGTAAGTGGCTGCTTAAAATCTAATACAGGTATACCACCGATTATCCGATACCAGTGATTGCCTAAACATTGCTTGACCAGCTGACCTCAAATAAATACACCAATGAACCTCACTACCTTTAAATGTGTAGTCAAGGTTATTAGCGTTTCAGGGTCATTGGTGTAGTTAGGGTTAACAACATTCTTTGGGATCTATATAGACTAATGCTTATGCTTTACATTATTAATAATAATAACTAAATTTCATTTAAGAAATTGTTGCTAGTTTATACTTTATATCTTTATGATTTTAACGCCGCTTTGTGTTTTGATAGCTTTGTTTACAATGAATTTTGATAATTTGTCTATAACAAATTAAAATCATGTGTCATACATACGTAGAAATGCTATGGTTTACTTTTTTCAACGTTGTCATCTTGAATTTTTATGAGGTGCTGTTTATACTTACCAATGACCTTTGGGTCTCTCTTAAGTCATTGTTCGTTATTCAAATTTTTTCTAATGTTTATTTTAGGAATTTGCATAGAAAATTTTAACATTCTTTATATCATTTCTTTCATTGTTTCTTGATATATTTTGTTTACATAGAAGTTCGATATTTTGTCTCTTTACGTTTGTATATTATAATTTTAAAAAAGTGAATAAAATACTATGTTATACATAACGCAAAATATGAACTATATATTGTTTTCACTATTGTCATTTTCAATTCCAGAAAATGGCCTTCTTTATTCCATCACTAACTCATGTGACTCTCTTTACATTAATTACTAGAATTCTAAAGAAAAAAAAACAAAAAAACACTTTACCAGTAAAGTCAGCAACTAGCTCCTAAAGTTATTTGACTGTTGCAAGCATTTAAAATAACTTCTTTTATTTATTTATTTTGTTTGTCTCAACAGTGCCATCTTGAATTTATACAAACTGTTATTAGTGATTAACGCAGATATTTATATTGATATATCTCAAAGATATTAGTTCAAAGAAAACATGAGCAGTCTGAGCCGAAATTCGAACATGATTCTGTAGTCTTATTTTCGATACTAATACTAATAACCATTATTAAGCAATTCGCACGTCCTTTGATAACTCTTGCCTTAGTATATATATATATATATATATATATATATATATATATATATATATATATATATATATATATATATATATATATATATATATATATATATATATATATGACGGTGACGAAGAGGTAAACAATTATATATAGCACCGCTCTTCACATATTCCGTGGTGGAACTTATCCGAGTTTCCCTTACCCATAGGACTAGTCTAATTGTTTACCTCTTCGTCACCGAGGCCCGTTGGTACAGTTGGTATGACGTTTGCCTCATATCGTAACTGTCCGGGTTTCAATTCTCGGTATGCGCCTGCTGATGAGTTCCAAATATAGGACAAAACGGCCGTCTAATGCTTTCTGCATTCTGTTGAGGTTTCTTCTAGACTCGATGAATTATGATTATCTCAAATCCTCTTAATAATTATATATTAGACTCACATAAGGCTAGCGACAGGATCCTCATCTATTGTATCTGTCTTTAAGAACTCTGGAGACCCTTCTGACCCATCTAACTACCGTTCCATCAGTCTCCTACCACTCTTCGGCAAATTCTTTGAAGCTTTAATCAACACCGAAGTGGTTAATCACCTTATATCACATGATCTGCTCTCTGATAAGTAATATGGTTTTCGCTTTGCCCATTCTACAGCTGATGTGCTCACGGCCATAACTGAAATTGTTTACCGAGCCCTCCATAATAACGGGGAAGCTCGTGTTTTGTCTCTAGATATCTCTAAAGCGTTTGATAGGGTTTGGCATGCTAGCCTCCTTCGTAAGATTAAGGGATACGGAATTTCAGGTCGATTATTTGACTTAATACGATCATTCCTGTCAAACCGTGTAATGAAGGTGGTCCTTAACGGATTCTCCTCCAGTTCCTTTCCCACGAACGCAGGTGTTCCCCAAGGCTCTATCCTAGACCCTACTCTGTTCCTTATCTTCGTTAACGATCTCCCCGATGTCATCAGTTCCCAAGAAGGCATCTATGCTGACAACACTACTATTTACTCCTGCCTCAATAGCAAATCTGGTATCGCTGACAAAACTAACCTAGTCGTTAGTCTCGAAAAGGAACTCCAATCGGTTGTAGACTGGGACAGGAATTGGCTGGTTAAATTTAATACGTCTAAAACAAAACTGTTCTCTATTACTCACTACAGGGAACCATCCCTGCCGCCCTTTAGAATGTCTGATGCTCAACTACACGAGAGCATCTCTTTACGACTGCTTGGCCTCACACTGTCCGCTAACCTGAGATGGAACAATTATATTGAATCAATAGCTTCATCCACCGCAAGGAAAGTTGGTTCTCTGTGTAGCGCCAAAAAGTTTTTTCTCGCCTGAGTCCATCCATCAAATCTACAAATCAACGATTCGCCTTTGCATGGAATACTGCGGCCATATATGGTCTGGTGCCCCCGCTGTTAGCCTTAAGGTCCTCGACAAGATCCAGAGACGGATAAGTAATGTGGTTGGTCCTGATTCTCATCTCGTCTTCCGTTGCTCTCTCCGACGAGCTACTTTCGCTAGTTTCCAGACTGCATGAATTTAAGCGTGCTACTAGGCTGGCATCACGGTCCCACCCTTTCACTGTCGAAACGGTTAAATGTGGCCGTCTCTTCTACTTCAATAGCTTCATGTCTCGCACCTCCCGTCTGTGAAATTCCCTTCCTATTACTTGTTTCTCTGATAGCTATAATCTCCAACTGTTCAAATGTAATGTCAATCGACATCTCCAGATGCCCTGAATTATCCCCTGCCCTTCTCGTCATCCTTTCCTCCATCACACCTCTTTACTCTCGCTCCCACTCTGCAAACCCTGCGTACTAGTGGCATCCCGCCTTGCTTGGGGTGAAATACTTTAAAAATATAGAAAGCATTTAATTTTCAAAATTTTATCTCGTTGATTGATACAGAATCATATACCTGCCTTGTCGAAAATTATATCTAAAATATAATATTTAAAATTTCTCTTTATCATTCATTCTATTTTGTAGATTAACTCCCAATAACTGACTCATTTCATCGTATCTCCCTCTATGTTACTTAATTTTGAAAGTACAATTTTAATTGCAATGAAAAATCACATCAGAAAAATCATAAAAACATTTTTTCAGTGGGAGAATGTCTTTCAATTCCATGTTAATTTTCTTTTCTTTTTTTCTGTATTGGCCACTTTTATTGTCCCTAGCAGGGGAAATGTTACCGACTACCTGTCAGTCACTGAGAAGAGTTCACTGAGTAAAAGAACTTTCCTACTCCAGACTTTTTTTTTTTTAGACCATCTGCACCTTATCAAGCCAAAAACTGCACAGAAGAATTTTGAAGGAAGGAACTCCTTCTTTTTTTTTTTTTTTTTTTTTTTTTTTTTTTATAGCAGGAAATCTTGCCTTCTCGCTCGTTGTTGATTTGTCAATTCACGGTCGAATGAAAAGTCACCGCCACATCCTGCTACTTTTTCCTTTTATGCCGGACTTGCGAACGTCGACTGACCTTATGAAATATATGTGCCTGTTTTGTTTTTTTTGATGTTGTTTTTTTTTATTAATCCTTTACTTATTCTCCTTTCTTTTACATTCACAATGTTACATAAGAAAAAAGAAGATCGGCAACGTCATTGGCTGTGATAAACTAGTCTAGCATTTACAAGAACAGTACTCTCAAATGCTTAATAGAAATGGAGGACGTTTATTTTCTTTATATTTTCCGAGCCTTTCCCCTGGGCTTATTAAAATCAGCCCCTTTATTAATTTCACGCTTCCCTTCACCACCAAAAGTCAAGCAGGAAACAGCAATAATTATAATTGAATTTTTTTTTCTTTGTTTTTTACTCGCTCTTATAATTGTTTGAATAAGTTGTATAAAAAAAATTGTTTTATTTTTTAGGTTTAACAGCAACCTTCTCCCCAGAATGTTTCTGTACTTTCATTAGAAAGTGCAAGAAATCTGGGCTGATAGTGACCGAATGTATTTTCGATTTTTATGTGAGTTATACATGTCGATACTTAGTTTATGCGAGCTTTTTCCTATACTAATTGTGCCCTGGCTTCTTCACATGCTTGTCTCTTACCAGGAAAGTCAAGAACGAGCTTCGATGTGACAGTAGTTCTTCTGAAAAAAGTTTTTACCTAAATTTTTTTTTTTTTTTTTTTTTTTTTTTTTTACCCTTTAAATGATTTCCCTCCCCACTTTTATTAAAAAAAAAAAAAAACTCTTAAACATACTAAGAAAAATTCCGACCCCCGCTTATATTCGTCATACTTTCATAATTTTGTCTGAAATAAATTAAAATGCTGGACACTCAAATACCGGAATATCGGTGGTATAACTTTATATTTTTAGACGTTGATCATCAAGGAAGATTGTGCCTGGATATTTGTTTGGTATTTATAATTAAATTTTATCGTTTTTCTCCCTTCTTCCAGGGTGCGTGCAGCATCATCGGGTACTAACCAATACACTCCTTATGCTGAAATGTTTTCTGCCAAACTTCCAAAAAGGTTTACGGTAAGTACAAAGAAAATATACTAAAGCATATTATTTTAAATATTTGGTTATGAAAGTTTACTTACCTTGATTTTGGTCCCAAAAATTAAAAAAAAAAGGTTTTGTATTCGGAATAATCACTGTGTGATGAGAAATTCAATGAAACAGAAAGAATGTAATGTAGGTCACTATCCTCAACAACAGCAACATTCTCATATATCAGATGTAATATTACATGAATTTCATAAATGCAGCATTTTCGATATTTATTCATTTTCGACTAATGGTTCTTTCATCTTATTACCGTTGCCGTCTCTCGCCTCTAGAATCGAATACGTTTTCATCTTATTTCGTATGATTATTACTAGTAATACTTAATTTTTTTCTCTTGCTTTTTATTTTATATCATAACTCCCAGTTCTTCAATCTGCTATCGTAGATCTTTACCCACTTCCCTATAAATTTATCTACTTCAACAAATTCAAGGTGTGCATAAAGGCATATGAATTAATCATTTTACCAACCCTTTGAGAGCATTTGAGATTTTTAATATATATATATATATATATATATATATATATATATATATATATAAAAGTGAACATTGAAGTCAACACTCAGAGGCGACAGGCTGTTTCATGCTAGACGCAATCGACAGGCCGCCTAGCATGAAACAGCCTGTCACCTCTGGGTGTTGACTTCAATGTTCACTTTTATATTTATATTTACATACGCTCTGTCTCTGATATTGAGCACATTATCCCATAAATATAGCACACCATAAAACTATATTTCTTCATATATATATATATATATATATATATATATATATATATATATATATAAACACAATATTTATGACGATAACGTGGTCAATATCACTATCAATATCAATATAGGGTAAAGTGTTCGTAAATATACTGTAGACATAGAAATCGACATGACATGGTAACTGGCAGTTTCACGCCGTAAGTGATCAACGCTTTATATTTACAATATATATATATATATATATATATATATATATATATATATATATATATATATTGTGTGTGTGCGCGCGCGTGTGTGTAGACACTATAACAAATTTCTTATGCACTACCTACAAATGCATTGTGACCAAAAAGGTTAAATAAACTTCCAGGGCATAACTTTAGTAATCTTTATTTCAAATACCAAAAATTAGAAACAAAAATACACGAAGACCGCATGATGTCGCTAATAGTGGAGATACATATCTGAACATTTCGAAATATGGAAAGACCTGTTGAAATGCGCCTAGTGTCAGTTTGCAAGGCGACGCCATTGAGTAATAAGCCTTCGTTAGTAATTACTAACACATCTGAGTTACGTATAAAAGAGCGAGTAAAGAGTCATTGGCACAAAATTTCTGCCAAAAGGAATGAAGATTAATCGAGTTAGGTATTGCGAAACCTAAAGAGCATTCAAATAATTGGCGGGAAGGAAAAATGGATGTGGGGCATCACGATTACACAAAGGTATTTTGCAGTCAGCAAACAGCAGAAACAGTAACAAGAAAAGTGCACGCCTTCTGCACAGCACCAGTTTGGCACCACCAGACTTATGGTTGTTGAGAAAGTGGCATTGAAATGTCAACATTTTTCATTCGTTTCAGACGCTGGAATTTGCTGGGTACAATTGGATAAAAAAAAAAAACTTTCTTTGTAGTCGGATGAAAAATTGGGCAGAAGCTTTGTTAAAAAATAAAGCGTGAAATTTGAGAGAAATATATTCACTTTATTTTCGTACCAGTTTCATTATTCTGTCTGGTTTAAAACTGGTTTTATATGATTGAAGTCTATCAGATTCTTCGTCGATCTCAAAGCCGGTAGACGTCCGTTTCATTCTTAAAAATTTTTTTTAAAAAACAGATATGTCTACTGTAAGACGCGTACCTACTAAATATAACGTTTATAGTAACAAGAAATAATATCGGATTACAAAAATCCATTAACTGATTAAAAATTACTTTGTTTACCTTTCAAGTACGAAAATAAATTTAGCAGATATAGACTTCGAAGTGTCCCAACAAGAGATGTCATGATGTCATGATTCTTGTTATATAGGCAGGTAGGCATTAATTTTAATGTTTAAAAAGAAATGCCTATTCAAATACGTGTACCCACTAAATATAACGTTTATTGTAATAAAGTATATATTTACTGGTCACTTAATTAAGTACACAAGAATAATTACTATTTTATGCAAATTTCTAATCAGCCAATGGCGTGTCAGCAATTTATTATAGGCATATAAACATGGTCATGGAAACTTGCTGAATTTCATTTCATGCATTAGTATACTATTTATAGGGGTTACAGAGAATAGTCAGAAAAAGAAAAAAACTAGTGAGCAGCAATTTTATGGAGGAAAGCCACTTGTTGATGAAAGAGGTCGGAGAAGAAAGGTCAGACTGGTTTAAATTTGTAGAAAGGCAACAGTAGCTCAAATAATATTTGTTACAACGGAGGCATGCAAAAGCCCATCTCTGAACGCACAATACGTTGAACCTTGAAACAGATAACTGCAGCAGCAAAATACCACGTCAGATGCTGTTCCTGTAATATAAGAACAAGAAGATAAGGATCACAAAAATTGGAAAATGTTGCCTGGTTTGATTCATTTCTGTGGTGACATTTGGATGGTAGGTCCAGAATTTGTCGTAAACATAAAAGTATAGATCCACCCTGCTGTGTATCAATAGATTAGGCTGCTGTTGCTGGTGGTGATGGTGGTGGTGGTGGTTGTAGGAGGAATACTTTCTTGGCATACGTTCAGATCATTGATGTCAATAAAAGATCATTTAAATACCATATGCCTCAATTTATGACTATGGCGAACTCGTTCTCTCGTGACTACTTCCAACAGAATCGCACACTGAATCACAAAATAAAAATAGTGGCAAATTGGTTCATATTCTGCGTTAAAACAACTCTCACAGTCACCTCAATTTCATAGAGCACCTTTGGGATGTGGTGAAAAGGGAGATTCGAGTCCTGGATGTACAAGCAAGCAATCTAGAAGAATTGCAGGATACCCTAATAAAAGCATGGGCCCAAATATCGAAAGAGTTCTTCGAGAATATAAGAAAGAATTTACGGGGTTCAAAAATATAAAAGTGTCTAATCAATACAAGAAGAGTATTCCTAAAAAAGTGACATATATATATATATATATATATATATATATATATATATATATATATATATATATATATATATAGCGGATGTAACTGCAAAATTGTCCATCCTACAAAATGTTTCATAATAAAAAAAAAAAAAAAAAAACGCTAAACTAAGTGTGTTTCTTTTTCCAGGTTTTCAAATAAGACGTTTAGCAATCTTCATACCATTTATCATAAGAATCACTATAAAACCTTTTGAGTTATTCAGCTAGAAAGTGAACAGGTTAAAATCGTTTTGTGTCAGCTCCACTGTCCTCTCAACTGAGCAATGGTGAGAGGAAAAAGATCATTCACCTCTTCAGTAATGGTACCAATATTCATACTCTGGCTTCTACCTTCGAAGTTAATTCAAGAACCGTCAAGAGAACGGTGAATAAGTTTTAAAAAGAGGGATCAATAGAGAGGAAAACTAGATCAGGTGGTCACAAGTAGATCATCATCATTTCAACTTAGAGCTAAAATGATCAATTATAAAAGATCCGACTCAATCGATAAGACGTTGACATGTGAGAGAAGAGTTTCACCTATGAGAATCCAAAGAGCAGTGAAAAAAGACTTGAAAATGAAATCGTACGTGAAATGTGTGAGGAACCTTGTTACTCCAGAACAGAAAGTTAGAAGTTTAGAGAAGGCGAAGAACATCTTGAATAAGTTTAAAAATGATCCTAGAATAATATATATATATATATATATATATATATATTTGAATATTTGAATTTATTTCAATTTTTCATGAGCTTTCGATCCTTAGCTATGTTTAATTACTGATGAATATGTCATTTTCGTTTATGATCGATTTCATCACGATTCTTCTAGGCTTGGAGAGTAATTATATATTCTTATTGCTCAAGGTAAAGTTCAATTGTGTTATATAAAAGCCTCGTAGAATCCCAGTAAGTCCTCTTTAATCATTTCTAAGATACAAAGATTCAAAGCTTAATCTAACAATTGGACAATTTTACCATTACACCCGATATAAATAAACATTGAGGTCAACAGTCTGTTTCATGCTTAAGCGCAATCGTCAGGTCATATGCATTGTGTTTTGGCCTGAGTATTTATATACGCTGTTCAATAATGCATTATTGGTAGATCTATTGTATTATTCTAACAGCTATGAGGTGGGCGTTAACAGTTGTTTTTAATTATTCTAGGGGCTATTGAGTAGAAATAATTGAGGATCCGAATGCAGTTTTGTGGGTATTTTAATGATATTTGTTTATTATTGATTCCTTTATTTGTTGTTGATTGTTATTATTACGTTTTCTTCTGTTTACGTGTATATTCATAGTTTGTTAATTTATTATTTACTCAATTTATTTAGTCATTCATTGATTTGGGTTCATCTATTATACTTATTTATTTTTATTTTTTGTTCGTCTTTAGTTTTCGATTTTTAAGAAACGTAGCAATAACGTGTCTGCATTTGAGATGAGTTCTGATCGTTTATTTACTAATTTTTGTTGGTCTGGGAAGGTAATTACAGCTATTTTTTTCTCCTGGCAGTGTTTACACTTTTGAGATTTATTATTGTAGGCTGGTGCTGTTTTCCTTATTTATGGTGTGATTTGGTTTTTGTTTTTAATTTCCCATACATGTTTACAAAACATTGTGCTGTTTACGTATTTACTATTTGTAAAGGATGTTTTATATGCATAGTTTCTTTGTTTCCAGGGTTCTTCAGTTACTCCTATGTATATTTTTTCTTCATTATCTGCTGATTTTACAGTGCCTTGATATATTACATTGTTCTATAGGCAATTTCCGTTTAAGGGACATTCCATTAGAATACAATAGACCTACCCATAATGCATCACTGATCAGCATATATAAAAAGTAGAGCCAAAACACAAGACCTGACAATTGCATTTAAGCCTGAAACAGACTATTGCCGCTGAGTGCTGACCTCAATGTCCACTTTTATATTTACATACAGTCTATCCCTGATATTGGGCACTTACTTATAAATTTAGTATATCTTAAAAAAATATATATATATATATATATATATATATATATATATATATATATATATAAATTATATGTATCACATTTACTAAGCATATGGCTCGGAAGATTCCATTACATTTATCTTTCAAACAGGGATGATTTTTAAAAATCAGCATTTGTAATCTTACCACTGTTAACCGGCCTCAAACTCAGGCCTCTGATACTGGAAGGAACTGTACTTCAGCTACTGCAGACACACACAGTTTCCTAAAAGTAACGATATTATACTGTGTGTCAGATTATTCTGTCAAATAACCTTTTATCAGTTTTTCAAGCACAACTCTGCTGTGTTACTTTTCAGTCCAACTGTGCAGGTTTTCTGAAGTGATCAAATCCACATCTCATCTCAAGGAAGGCTGATGACAAAAATACACAATTGAGCTCTTGAGGTTGACAGGAAAGACACAATGATTGGTCTATGTTAGCCAATCAATACTTCTCTTCCATCTCAATCATCCACGTGACTCTTGCCAGTTTTATTTTACTATTTATTCTTATGGGTTATTTTCCTTCTACCAGAGTTTACATTTTGTTTTTGTAATGAATTAACTTTACTTGTAGTAGGTTATATTACTAACCCTTGAGCTTAACAGGTTTGTGAATTTGTTCACGGTGCAGCAGGAATACTCCCCACATAATAGTAAGACAGGGGTATTTCTGCTGCACCTTGCATAAAGGAAAAACAACAAAGTTTATGTCTTTTGCGAGATATTGTTCTTACTCTTTTTTTTTTTAACAATTGAATATTTTTTCTTCTTCTTCCAGACTACTGACTATCTAATGCAATGGTGATGCATTTTTCGACCCCATTGCTATAATTGTAAAAGAAGGCTAAAATGAAGATTTTACGTCATTTGTGCTGTGCAAACTCTGACAAACTGTTTCACTCAACTGTAATTTCCTTAAACTGTGATGTGTTCTTCAAGAGTCGTTCACGAAAATTGACTGCTTCTATTTTTGTCTTGAATTTAACCTGAAACCTTCGAACAGCAAAAAAGAAAAAAAAATTTGCAAAATTTATTTAATCTTTCGTTTGTTAACATTTTCTTTCTTTTTGTCTCTTGCTCGAACAAAAAACACATCTAGAAAAAGATGCTGTTTCAAGTACGTTTTTTTAAATATATAAATGCCATACAATGAATTTTGGCACCATTACAATAGAGGAAAAAAAGAAAAAGAACTTTATTTCTTGTTATTTTTTTTTCTCCCATTTTACCTTATATATCTCTTGTTTTATTTTATTGTTTTGCATGCTATGTAAGCTTAGCTTAGTTTCAACACAGGGCCACAAGTACAGGACACCCGGTGAAGATCAAATTCATTACTACAGAAGTAATGATACACAAGACTAGCTTGTAAATCATTATATCAGTGTTTTTAATGGTATTGTTGAGATTTTTGAATAGAAGCGAATCACTTGGCATCTTAATTTATTTTTTACATTGAATACAAAGACAAAAATATATTAACAATTTGTCTTGTAATAAAGAACAACAATGATCTCGATACAAGCTTATATGTAAATTTTTAGAGTAATGGAGTTTTTATTCATTAATCCGACAGTTTTTATCACTTTAAGCACTATTTTTTTTTTAGTGAAAACTCATATTTGAGTAGATACTGCATTTATTTAAACAGTTTATTTATTTATTAGAGAGTGCTTATCTTTCCTTAATATTCAGGCCAATAGACAAAAATAAATAAATATACGGTTTAATAAATAAACAGAGCATCTACTCGTATATGAGTATCCACTATAAATAATGTTTAAAGTGATAAAAGATTTTCTTTGGGTGGACAAGCACTTTTCATAACATTAAAAGTTTAACAATTATAATTGATTTTTATATATATATATATATATATATATATATATATATATAATAAAAAGACTTAACACTAATATTCCATGGTCATAATTTATTCCATTGGAATCGTAAATACGATCCAATTCATCAGACCTACAAATTCAATTATATTCTTACTCTGTCCTGGACATTGAGTTCTACCTGGATTCTATCCTCTCGGATTTTTTTATTAAAAAAATATACATGTATGTATATGCACCTATGTATATATATTTGTATATTTTGCATATGTATATTTACCACTAATATTATCTATCTATATATATAAATTTTTGAATGTGGAATTTATTTTGTTAGCTGATTTTTATTTATTATAATTTTATTTACTTATACAGTGTGTGACAGAAATACCTCACGCAAAAGGGTAAAACATTAAACGAAGGCACCATTTCCACTAATGTCTTACCATTATGTGGGAGGTATTTCTGCCACACATTGTGTTTTATATATATATATATATATATATATATATATATATATATATATATATATAAGGTGGGTAAAAGGAGGAGCTCTTTCCGTATAAATTTCTGAGGAAATTAGACCTCCTGGCTCAATCCGCTCCCGTCTTTATGGCCTTCCAAAAATCTATAAAGATGGGGTACCTTTAAGACGCATACTCTCTATTACAAGGCCTTCTCAAAATAAGATCGCCGAATGCTTCGCTATAGTGTTGCAACCTGTTTTACTGCATTATAGTTCTTTCTGTATAAAGGATTCTCTTTCCTTTACAGATACTATCCAGAATTATTCTTCTGGTAAGTTCATGTATTGACCTGATGTGTGCTCTTTATTTACTTGTATTCCACTTTTGGATACAATTGATATTTGTTGTGATTTTCTTTATCGCAGCTCTTTGTCCCTTCCAGATATTCCTGAAAAAGTGTTCTTTGAACTGGCGAAATTCGCCAACTCATCTGTTGAATGTAGCTTTGATAACATTGTGCATCAACAGATTGATGGTCTTGCCATGGGTCTTCCTTTGGGCCCTGCACTGACAAATAGATTTGTTGGTTTTCATGAGGAGAGATTGCTTTGTTAGTTCACTTCGTCCTCAATTGTCGGTATTTGGACAATATTTTTTGTTTATTTAATGATGACGCTGAAGCGGATCAATTTCTCTCCTCTTTCAATAGTCTTAAACCAGCTTTGACGTTTATGGTCGAGAAAGAGCCCAGTTCTCAACTTGCTTTTTTCAATGTATTGGTGCATCATACTCCAACATCATTTTTGACCTTAGTATATAGAAAGTCTACTTTTGCTTGTTTGTACACGCGTTGGGATTCCTTTTGTTCTAAGAAGAGGGAGATAAACCTCATCAAAACTTTGATGCATAGGGTATTAATGATTTGTTCTGAGTTTTTCCTGGATAGTGAAATAGATTTTGTGACGAGAACACTATGTAGCAATGGATATTCGCCTAATATTGTGCATTCTGTCATTCGTGACAAGCCCGCTATGATAGAAAGGTGCCCTGTTTATTTGTGACTTCCTTCGATTGGAGCTGAATCTGAAGACCTCTCCAGGCAGGTCTAGTGTCCGCGATTGTTATTTTTCAGCTGAGGTTAGTGTCGTGTTCAATAGCAGGCCGATACTCCCATCTATTCGTAAAGATGTTCTCCCACCTAATCAAGTTAATTCTACTGTATATAAATACAATTGTGGTTGCGGAGTCAGCTACATAGGGAAGACTACCTAGCGACCAGACGTGAGGATAAAACAAGATCAGGAATCACACCTTGGTTTCAAATGAACTAATCCCAAATACCTATGGATCCTCAATTTGTGAGCACCTTTTAAAGAACAGTAAGTGTGCGGCTGAATTACTGTTTTGTCCCAGTCACACTCTTTATTTCATCTAAAAGTACTAGTCACTGTTTATCAAGTCTGGCAAACCGTCTCTGTAAACAGTGTGATTGTTTGCTGGGGCTTGCTATCATTAGTCTCTAATACCCACCATTTTTTCTCCCTTTTCTATCCTCTCATCAATCATTCGCTAATTTAATTTTATTGTATTTTTTTTTTTTTTTTACTCTTTTTCTCCCGGTTAAAAACTTTGAAGAGCGGGAGTGAAACTGGTTGTTTTCCACTTTCATTTTTTTTTTTTTTTTTTTAATTATGCCAGGTAATATTCAGTTTAATGTTTTTACAGCAATACTCAAGTTCTGTACCACTAAGCATGTGTGTGTGTGTGTATATATATATATATATATATATATATATATATATATATATATATATATATATATATAATTTTATTTGAACTTTTACGGTTTTAAAATCATGGCTAAGAGTTGCTCTTTATGGAATAAAAATGAACAATTAAGATAAAATTAAAACGAATGTTTCAGGCTATAATTAACCGAAAACAAAAACTGTACAATTTGAAAGAAAGGAAAAATTTATTTTGGGGAAATGTCATAAAATATAACTTTTTTTTTTTTTAAATAAAATTAAAAAAAAGGAGAACTGCACTGTTCCATGTACAATATTTCTTATAGAAGTTGGAATACTTGAGTTGTGTCAGTATAATGCTGCAGGTAGAAAGAACTGAACTCCACACAATCTAGCTAACCTTTATCTCATGACAAATGCTAATGCAGAGTGTGTGTGTGTGTGTGTGCGCGCATACGCATACACATCTATATATATATACATACATATGTGTGTATGTCAGGAAGAGAGCGAATGACCCTCATTAACTTTTCTAGGCACCCAATCTTCAGAGGAATACCCCCAGAGTTGGCCTATGCACATTGTCAAAAGCCTTTGAGATCAATGAAACAATGATAGAGGTCAAGTTATTTTTCTCTACACTTCTCCTGAACATGTCAGACAGTAAAAATCAGGTTTTCTAATTCAGTAGGAAGTTATTCCAGCCAAATCTGGAGAGAAGCAAAGTGATATTCTGGCACCTGTGCTATTTGCTATTCTTTTTACCATCATGACTCCTGCAGGCTTTTTCACAAAGCAATCCTGGCATATACATTCGCTATCACACATCAGGAACATCCATTGATTTGGTTCTAAGAAATCTGTTGCTCTGATTTGTGATGTTCTGTATGCTAACAACTGTGACCTTGTTACCCAGTGAGAGGGAATTGCAGCTACTTATGGAATGTTTTTCAACCATCCGTGAGGAATTTGGACCTACAGTCTCAAGAAAGCAGTCGTCATGCTGCAATCTGCACCAGGCGAAACCATGCATCTTTACCTATGATAAATATCAATGGCAAACAGTCAGAAATGTAGATACTTGTCTAGTTCGACAATACATTATCTAGATCCAGCACACTTGAAAGAGTGAACTCTTATAGACTCTTGAAGGCATGTGATGCATTTGGTAAACTGGAATCAAGGTTCTGGTCACAATCAAACAACAAAAGTTAAGATGTATAATGCGTGTGCGTTAATGCTGTACAGCTGTGAGACATGAACAACTTACTGGACATTTTCAGCACCTCAAGCACTTTCATCAGCATTGTCTGCTTAATATTCTAAAAATCTCATGACAATCATGTGCCCGATACAAGAGTGTTGCAGTTGGCAAGATAAGCAAGTACTGAGTCCATGGTTATGAAACACCAACTGAGATGATTTGGTCACCTTGTCCACTTAGAAGACTCATGCATGCCTAAACAGGTTATGTATGGAGAGTTAGCACAGAGAAAATGATCACAGTGTAAGTCTCACAAGCACTATAAAGACAATCTGAAGGACACACTCAAAAAAGACACAGATTTAGACACCTGGGAAGAACTTGCATCAGATCGGTAAACAAAGAAAAATCCAATTGCTACCAGTGCCAAGAATTTTGAGAACAGCAGAAAAGGATATGCACAACACAAACATGCAGGCATCAACCCTCTCCCAGAATGCGGATTAAAGGAATCTTATCTTATGTGATCAATGTGACTGCATTTGCTTTTCAAAAGCAGGTCTTCTTAGCCAGACAAAGCCATTGTGATGTCAACTACCAATATGACACCCCCAATAATGTACATGTCCAATCTGTCATAAATTGTGTCAATCAGCCAGAAGACTTACACAACATTTCCACAACCAGCATCCAGAAAAGCAAGCTGCCATGGGAAGACAAACATGTTGGGAATGGAGGAAGAACTGTGGGACACTTGCAGGTCTGAAAAGCTATTTGAGATATCAGCAATGAAGTGATACTTAAAATGTGTAAAAAAAAAAAAAAAAAAAAAAAGAAAGTTTGAGTGCAAAAGATGGTCTTACTCAGTCATGAGTTGACTTCCACTATGTATGTATGTATGTATGTATGTATGTATGTATGTATGTATATGTGTGTGGGAACGACAGAGAAATAAATACAGATTCCTATTTCCATGGCCATCACTTCAATAAAAACAAAGTTTTTGTGGGGATTTTTCAATTCATTTATTTGCTTTTAAATTGACACTATTTTGCCAGACAAGTTGGAATACAGGAAATGTTAGATATAAATTAGTTGAATACAAATAAATTCTTGACATTTCTCTTCAGGGCAATATTCAAGAAGGTAAAAAAAAAAAAAAAAAAAAAAAAAAAAAAAAAAGAGAAGATAAGCAAAAATAGATATATTTTGTGGTTTTATTTTAACAAAGTTGTTTTAAAAAAGTAGCCAAAATTTAATTTACTTTTATACAAATATAGTTGAAATAGTTCTTCTGGTTTTGTTTTAGTAAAAAATGGATATTAAAAAGTTTAAAGTTAATATACTACACCTTAGTATGAAAAAAAATTATAGGGGAAAAGAAAAAAGGTCAAATTCTTAAAAAGAGGAAAAATATTGTAAAGAGATATTCAGAAGGAATTTTCTATTGGCGATCCTTTACTCAATTTCATATTCCAAGAATATACTTTTAGAATTTTCAATATTGTTAATAACTTTTATGATGCAGAAAAATGATTAAAACAAACAAAATTTCATAAAGAAAAGTCATCATTTGACTTCTTGTACAATGTAGATATTTATTAAGCTTGACTTAGTCTGGCACAAGGCTAAAAGTGCAAGGCACCCAATGAAGAGAAGACAAACTAGACAGTAATTATGGTTTGCATGACAACCATTGCTTTATAGCGATTATCTCTTGTATGAGATAGTTATTAGCTTAGTCTGATACAATGACAATTTTAAAGCACCCAGTGAGGATCAAATTCACTACACAGTGAAAGTCTGCTAGGTTAGCTCATTAGCCATAACCCTGAGGGTAAAGTACCTTGTTATTTACTAATTGTAAATTAATTTTAGTGTCCAGCCACAAGTAAAAGCATCCAATGAGAATCAAACTCTCTACTCAGTAATAATGATCCTGTGAAACAAGTTTGACCATGCACTCATTAACTTAGTCTGACACAGGGCCATTATAGTGTCGCATTCAGTAAGGATTGAAGTCATTAGTCAAAAGAGTCTGCTATTACTCCATGACAAGGCATCCTGTCTCTTGCATAACAGAAAAAAAAAAAAATCATTTTTTATGAGACGAGCATGCTTAGTCATGTGACCATTTCAGAGTTTACAACCAATTCTTTCATTTGTTGCCATCTTATAAATGTTATCGCACACTGCATTCATAAAATGGAGAATAGATTTTGTTGAAAAATAAATTGATGAAAGAAAATTTTATATACATCTTCACTATTATCATTTTTTTTGTTTGTTAAGAACAGCTTTTAGATTTTGATTTAGTCAATCAGTTGTATGCTAAAGAAGCATTTTGATCATGATGTCAATAACCATAGCATAGTTATTTTTTCCACTTCAATAATTATCAATTAAGGAGTTTGTTATTCTCATAGCAATGATGCTTTGTTTTTACAGCAGGAAAGTCTCCAGTCAAAATGAAATAATAGAGGTTTATTGAATATAAAAACTTATCTACTATCCAAGATAGTGTTATTTAATCAAATATTTTTATACAGACTGATGTTTTCATTTTGATTGTTATAGTCACCTTTTAGCCATTATAGATGCACATCATAATTGGTAAGCTGGGAAGGTCTAACTGAACCCATTTTTAAATACAAAGGGGTAGATAGTTCTTATTTCCACATCCATGCTAAAGGAGGTAAACTTGTATCGGTTAATTCTATCTTTAGAATTCATCCTTGTGATGCCATCTCTTCTATTGAACAAGATTTTTTTTTATAGCCTAGTGAATAAAAACAGAATTACAATGCCACCACAAGAGATCCTCTAGGATGAACAGCAGAATGAGAACAATCTACTACTGTCGATTGAATAATGTGTTAGAAATTCCAAAGCTAACTACAACAGATACCTGAAGATCAGTGAATATAACAGCCCAAAAATTGCAACTATAACCACCAAAATGAAGACAAGTCCATGCATATCAATGTATAATAATTCATTTAAAAACTTCAGACAAAAATTGTCCAAAGGTTTTGCCATCATCAGATAACTAGTTATTTATTAACTGGATTCAAAGCTTTTTGACATTTATTTAAAAAGGAAATTATAGATAATTTTTATATTTAGTGCTAGATAATGCTATTTTAACAACCTACCCACCAATCTGTTCACGTTAGCATTTTTAATTAATGACTTTGTTGATACATTATTTTCTTCCACAGCAGTCATCAGGAATATCTACCTGTTAAGACAACTCTAGCAAAACTAATACAGACATAATTCATTTTATTTTGATCTATTAACTTGTTAAGCACAAGTCAATCAGCACCACTTTACCAGTTAGATTTGCTCACTAGGTGTCATGTTTTCATCTTGATAAATATTTTATATTGCATGTACATTTTTTCTATCTTTAGACCTACTGCTAGTGTATACTTAATAGAGCATAGTATGGTGTAAATATAACTTAAAATGTATTAAGAAACCAAAACATTGTATATGACTCACTTTGGTAGAATATTCTCTTAATTTTAGTTACCTGAAACTGAACCCAACATATCTCTGAGGTAGGCATGGGTAGATAATCAGTTTTCAAAATCATTTCACTTAAATGCCTCACCTGCATAGTGGGTTGCAAAATTGAGCACAGTTCAATTTCTCATAGGATGATGAGGCCAATGACAAAAGATTTTTCTTTATTGTCCAGAGTGTAAACTCTCTGACAATTCTTTTGAAATAAAAGAAAATTATAGAGAATTTCTGCATTTACTTGTCATTTTAAGCAAATGAAATTATTTTTTAAACTTCTTAACCACCTCCACCTAAATTACAAAATAGGAATTTAAGCTTTTAAGAATATCTCTTAAAATAAATCTGTAAAAACTAACCATTATTATTATTATTAGTTTTGATTAGTATTTTCTTCCAATGAACTATGAATTCACATTTTGCCTCAGGAAAGTCTGGTTAGCCATACCAGCTGCTCTTACCATTAAAGTTACAAGGAATTCTATGGTTGGTAGAAAATCAAAATTTCTTAAATCTACTCTTCACGCTTTCTTGATCTTTCAATGCTGCAATTGTTATAGTTTTTACTCTAGTAGCAACAATATTTTTAGATGAAGCTTTGTTAACTAGTATTTTAATTAATCTTGACTAATATCTTTCTTTTAGAATCACAGTATACAGCAGCAAGCAAAGAGATCAAAATAAAAATAATTACTATTCTGTCAGTGATTAATGTATTAATGGTTTTTAATTCTCAAACTTAACAGCTCATAAGTCACTCATTCCCTACCTATTTACTGCATTATAGATAGGTGATGTTATCTAAGTTTTTATAGACAAGTGTTGCTATCTTTCAGCATGTATTACTATTTCTTTGAAATATCTTACAAAACAGTTGACAAGGAAATAATCTTTTTTTTTTTAAAAGATATTTCTTGTTTGAAATGTTAGCTTGCAGATAAGTTTATAGATATAAATAATAGGAATGAGGGTAGATAAGGAAAATGACTAATGTTTTTCAGACTGTTGTTAATAATTATCCAAGTATGATGAAGTCGATTTGGATTTAATTAACATTTTTGATCAGTTTTAACCAATTTTGAATATTCTCTTATTCTTCCAGTGAAATTCAGTTTTTGAAAGTTATATCCTAAGATGACATTTACTCATTTTTTTTTTTTATTAGTCATTTGATTCTACATATGTATTTCAGATCAGGCTTTTCATTCTATCTTTTATATTTGAATTTATGGTACACAATTATTTTAGTTTCATTCTATATAGCTGGATATTGAAACAAAATCAACTACCTGAAGTCAATCTTAATAATTTCCTAAATTCATTTTAAAGGAAACTTTTAAAATTTGATGCCACATTATGACATGCTTGTCTTGCCACATAAGTGGAATTAAACTATTTTCGAGTTTAAAAGTGCCAGCTAAGACAATTTCCTATATATATATATATATATATATATATATATATATAAAAATTGTTAAAAATAATTTAAAACTTGGTTTCAGACTTGGTTATATTCTTTAACTAAATATGGTAAAAAAAAAAAAAAAAAAAAAAAAAAAAAAATTTAAATATTAAAAAAAAAAAATACATTTTGAAGTTTAACTCCTATTGAACATAATTCATTAATGAACCACAAAATTGAATTAAAGTACAAAAACAAAAGAAAAAAATGAAAGCAAGGTGGAGGAAAAAACTAATAAACACAAGGCAAACTCATAAGGATCAATCAATACAGAAAGCAAATATCATTTCAGAGCAAAATTTAAACAATTTTTTTTCCTCTTTTCCATTTTCGTTCCTTTTGTTAATCGTATCAGCAGTGGCATGTAGCCATATTAGCTTGATTCCATAGACCTAATCTAGAATATGCCATACCAGTACATGTGCTGGTAAATGCATGTGCACCAAAGTTACTCATTGATGCTGTGACCTTTGATTTTTCTTTCACCCTGCTACCCATCAAGAAGGTAGCAGTCAGGCTTCGGAGACTCAGACTTTGGTTAAACAAGTCGCCTTCAGAATGCAAACCTCTAAGTTGAAAACAGTTGCTTTTAGTTTGGCCACGATGAGGATCCTTTTGTGAGGGAAGAGAAAACAGGGTGTCGTTTTTCTTCAAGTAATAGGGCACATAGGCAGTTGAGGTGGCACCGGGATTGTAAAGGAAAGACGGATGTAATGATGAGGAGGAACCGGACGAGGATACAATGGTAGACAAATGAGACGGAACATTCTTAGACTGGATCAGGTTCACATCATCACTCGACAACTGGTTTTGCCTACTGTTGGACTTTCGCTCACTATGCCATTGGGACCAAGAACACTTCGCTAGCAGGTTCCTCTTTGAAGACACAGATATACGAGAGTAATTCGAAAGTAGATCAGCAGCACAGGGTTTGATTTCAGCAGTAAGTCGGGCAGCAGGATGATGGGCAGCAGGACGATGGGCAGCAGGACGATGGGCAGCAGAATGCCGAGCATTCTCACAGTGTTTGCAATGCCCACTTTCCTGCTTGGACTCCTGGTTGGAGGATGGTGAAGTCTTGAGAGAAAACAGAGTGACGAGGTTTAACAGAGCTGTGCTAATGGCAGGGTATTTCATCCTTGGCAGTTCATCAACAGACAAGCCTTTCTCGGACCAAGCACTTGAATTTGAAATCTGGGATGGTGCTAAGGGTTGGTTTTCAGACAGGTATCTGTAACTATTACCATTGGAAGATGCAGTGGAGGTTGTTGCCAGTATTGCTTGTGGTGATACAATTTCAGCAGTGTATAACGAATTCTCATCCCTCACAACTGGATTAGGGTTTTGGTCATAGTTTAGGGCAGATGGTGTCCAGAGTTTCCCAGGTGAAAGCTCCTCCTGGCCAGACGAAATAAATGCACCATTATCAGTTTTTTGTCCTTTCATATGCAGGGCATCACTAGCATGATGTTTACTCTCATCACTCTGTCTCCACAAAAAGTTCAAGTCACCTGGAAAGCCATAGCTGACGTACTCTAGACTGCTTGCTACCATCATTTGGTAAAGAAAGCTGCTTATTGACGATACAGAAGAAGGTAGTAACCAAGCAGGAGAAACTGAAAAAGGCAAACTCATGGCAGGGAGATCACAACCAATATCTTTCCTCATACCCAGAATGTTTACTGAAGAGACTGCATCATGGGAGATCACTGGCAAATTGAAGGGAAGTTCTGGCAATACAGTTGGTTGTTGAGTAAGAGCTGTCAATCTGGAAGTCATAGACACAGCCAGATATGAAGAAGTCAGCAATGTTAAAACACCAGCAACATAAGCCACAGTACTGACAGCAAACATCTAGAAAGAAAAAAAAAAAGTAATACATAAAAACGTTATCACATTTCCCAAAAGTTAGACATATAAACATAAAATTAATTTACATGCACCTGCACAATTATTATTAATAATTAAATTTCTTTCATCTTATTTCTGTAGTGGGTGCATAGCCTAGTGGTTAGGATGTTCAGCTTCTGACCACAAGACCTGGTTCAGAATCTCATGATAGTAGATTTGTTAGGAAAGTGATTTCTTCATAATAGAAGCTTGAGGAGATAATCCCAGTGTGTGGTATCATTGGAAAGTGACTGAAAACCATACCACAAGTTGACCCAAGTGAATAAATTGTGTATATGAAACTGTTTGGCAGTCATCAATGATCGTGATAGCATAAAGCCACAAATCATTGCATATTGATCTTGTTCAAACTGGTGATCATATGCTCTCTCTCCCAGAAACTAAGCTCTGATCACCAAGGTTGCAATATAAACCAGATTGCTTTTATAAGTGTCAAAGGAAAACAATGTACCTGAACAAGCAACAGGGTTTAGTTCGCTACCCCTAGCATACTTCAATATGAGTGGCCAAACATACAATTCTTCTTGCTCTGTAATCACAATTCATACTATCATCAGTAAACTCTACAGCCTAGAGGCTCATTCTTCAATTCCAATTAATTATGGTTACAGTCATTAAACAAGTTTAAGAATTTTGATAAAAATAATAACAGTAATAAGAGAAAAGAAATCCTGGACCTGATTAGTTAGCTCACCAACCAGCTTTTAACAAACAGATGATTAGCTGCAAACCCCATCCACTACTTTTTGCTATTTTAACCATAGCATTAAAGTGGATTCCACTCCAGGTTTTAATTCAGAGCTATCCTTCTCCTAGTCTAGTTGTCAATGCTAAAGAACCCAGTCTGCACTGCTATTTTACCAACAGCTGAAAGAAGTGATGGATTCATATCTTTCCCAAAGATCCAAAGTTAGCACAAACTGCTTCAACTAGAATTTTAACTACTCTCTAATTCCATTTTTGGTGCTGTTAACATATTTGCAACCTCCACAAATGATAGAAATACTATGCCAGAATTAATAAAATTATTCCTATTATGCAAATATAATTTTAAACAATAAGTCCAAATTTCTAAAATGCTATAGAAACTCACCTTAGCCAATTCCTGTCCCATGTGCTTGCAGATGTCACCATAGAAAGAACCCTGTGTCAGAGTCCACACATCTGTGTATGACAGCCAGCCACGCTTATAACTTTCATGAAAAGCTATTCTGGAAAAGTAAAGTTATTGTTGAGTGTCAGAGATTTGCTCAGTTTAACTCATGCTGAATTTCATTTTTATATTTGTAAAATTAATGACAATGCCCTAAAACATTTTTACATAGTATTTAAGTCTGATTTTTGCATGCAATGTCTAAGTATCTGAAAGGAAGATTATAGCTAGACATTAAAATACCTGTAGAATCAGCTAACTTAAAAAAATATATCTGGTAATTTACAACTGAATGATAATATTGTGGAAACTGCTCACAGTGAACTGGAGGAGGATTGCTTTTCAAGGGAAATAATTATTAAATACCAATTATAAAGCATTAATCCTTATCTACTTAGTTGATGTGCAGAAGCGATACCATAGCCAATGAGGATTTTCTGAGGCATGGTTATTGCTAGAGCAATAAAAATATTTGAGTGAAAAAAAGAAGAAAAAAAAGCAGCTCCCTTTTGCATATAATGAACAAAAAGTAGCATAATGTAATAGGAAAAAAAAATTCAATAATGAACTTTTTTTTCTCATGACAATTCTCTCTCAAAGACTAACCCAACAGGTCAGAGGGTTGTCTAGTAAGCCGTAGATGCAATACAATGTGATTAATATTGTTACAGAATGCAGAGGCTTGGCCAGGATAGTCAAAATAACTTGTGAGAACGGTATTCAGTGATTAATTGCTTTTGTCTCGGTTTTGGATATAAAACCAAAACAGCACAAAGACAGCAGAAGGCTGCACAAATTTTGAAGCATTGATACACTTCCCACAATCAGATTCAATAGAGAGACTAAGACTCAATGCTGAGGGATGATAAGCCAATGAGCGGCATGTGTTCCCTTGAAGTTGTTCCTCCAGTTACCTCCTAGAATTGATGCTAGCACGTCTGTCCCTCTCTAATAAAACGAATAAGAAAAAGAAACATCTATGAAGTGGCATTGGGATTCGAGGGGTTGAAGACAGTGATGACACAATGCAATATATAATCCCTATTGTAAAGCTCCAAATGTAACACAATGTGATTACTGAATTAAATCCATTGATGAAGAAAGCAATAATGTTGAAAAATAAATATTTGTTACAAAAAAAAAAAAAAAAAAAAAAACTATTAGGACTTATTGATGTACCTATGTTACTAACACATACACACACAACATAAGTAAGGACTACTTACTTCTTCTCAATAGTGTCTAATAGCTGCTTGAATTCATGTTCATGTACCATTAGTCTCCAATCCTGAAAAATAGCAAGTCTTATTAATATCAAGTAATGGGAATTATGTATTTATGCTAAGTATAAAACTGTGCTGGATGAAGCCAACTGATGTACAAGATATGATTTATAAACCACACTTGAAAACTGAACGCTACAGAAACAAATTTCAAAACCTGCATATTCTATAATTTTTAAGAATCATCATCAATCAAAAACTTCTTTTGACTCCTGAATCTATTGTGTTGATTTTATTACCATAATCAGTTAATCCATTCTACAATCCCAACCATCAGAATTTATAATCCTAACTGAAAAACTTTGAAGTATGTTATGAAGGTGAATTTGCATTTCCTTGTTGGATACATTTGTTTTTTTCTTGTACAGGAGAGTGCTGAAAATTTATTAAGTCATATTTCACAAAATATTGAAAGTCTTGTTTATATAACAACATCATAAATACCTAATTTAAATTTCAATTCAACATAAAAGAACATGAATTTTAAGGGAAGCATTATGATCTCTAATGATTATACCTGCAAAAGAAATATACCATGAACTGTTTTTCTAACTTTTATAAATATTTCTGTTTCAAGTTATTTTCTTTAGTTTTGATAAGTCAATACCATTTCAAGAGTTGGCTTTTGTATTTTCAGAATAACGAATTTAGACCTGAAAATTACATAGTAAAATTACCCCCCCCAAAAAATAATAGAATTAAGACAGAATTAGGCTTATTTCTTGAAACATTAAAATTCCTAATTGCTACATCTGAAAACAAATTTCTGTAAACTGCTTTACTAACTTATTTGTTTTTTTCATTACAGTGAAATTTGCAAAGTGGCATTATCAATTCAAGAGTTGTTTTAACTAGTAAACTTATTCTACAGGCTGATTTTTTAGAACAATTTGGATGAAATATTATGGTAATAATATATAGGTAGGTAAAATGGAATACGTGAAGACCAGTCAGATGTTTCAAATTTTATTGTCAACATTTCATTCAGTAAGAACATTAGAACAGAAGTTATTCTAATGATATGCTTACTGAATAAGATGTTGACAAAATAAAATTTTGGACACATCATTCTCTCCAATGTTACTTAAACACACAGAAAAACTTTTTAAAAAAATATGTGCAAAATTAATATTTAAGAAACAAAAAGTTAAGTTTATTTCATTAATGTATAGGGCTACTGTTGGCATGACAGTTTTTTTGGGGGGGAGGGGGGGAACACACAAGATTCTGGTCCTCAAATGAAGGTTAATTTTTTGGTCTAAAATTTGCTTGAATTTAATTCCAAGAATTTTTACAGTGAAGACACTAGGTAAGAGTTATTAAACTTAAGTTTTTCCATAATAAATAATTACTAACCAGCTTACATTGGTAACATTTTCAGGATAGCTTTTTACGATACTGTTAATTTCAGCTTATTCAGTATCTGTCTATATTTCTGAGACGAGGTATTATGTACATTATTTACATTATTCGGATTATTGTCCTTATCTTTGTTGCCATATTTATTACGTTTTGGCCATTGTACACTCCGGCCTTCTTCAGGTGGTTGGAACGTCGAACTGAACACTTTATTTTGCTCACTGGGGTAAACTGTTCTAATTCCACATGCCATGTTTAATGGATGTCAGTTATCAGTTATCTCCTGTTAATTCCCTTCTCAAAGTTCTCCACCGCCTTAACCAGGTATTGAACTCACACTCTCTGGGTCCTGTCACTGGATCTAAATAATGCCTTTATCTGCTGTACCATGACTAGATTACTTACAAGTGCTGCCAGGAAATCTTGTTCAAGTTGGTTTATATCGGCAGTTTCCATCATTCCAACAACAGCCCAATCTTCATTGAAAACTTCTTCATAAACTCCTTCATCATACAGATACTTGGAAGCCATCATCTAAAATGGAAGCACACAGAATTGAGTTCATGATAAAAACCTCTTGAAATTTTATCAGAAAACACCAGTCCACAATTCATCACAATTGGAAATCCATTATATCATTATATCCATTATATCAAGCAAAACAGAAAATCTCCCATTTACAAAGAATAATATCTGTTAGTTAATATTTGGTCTAACATGATTCAGGTGAATGCAGTTGTTTTTTTTTGTTTTTTTTTTTTTTAGCATTTCACCCCTAGCAAGGCAGGAAGCCACTAGCATGCAAGGGGTTAAAGAGGATTTGGAGCGAGAGCAGATAGGAATGATAGATGAGGAGAAGGATAGGGGATAGATCAAAGCAACTGGAGATGTCGCTCGACATTAAATTTGAATAGTTGGAGACTATAGCTATCAGGGAAACAGGAATAGGGAAGGGAGTTCCACAGACGAGAGGTGAGAGATAAGAAGCTATTAGAGTAGAAGAGGCAGCTACATTTAACAGTTTCAACAGTGAAAGGGTGAGAGCAGAATGCCAGCCTCGTGGGGACGCTTGAATTTATGGGAAGTCTGGGAACCAGCAAAAGCAGCTCATCGGAGCAATTACCATGAAAGTATTTAAAAAAAAAGACAGAGAGAGGCGACGGCACGTCTGTGAGAGAGCGACTGCAGACGAGATGCCAGACCAGGGCCAATTATATTGCATATCCATCTCTGGATCTTATCAAGAACCTCGAGGCAAACAGAAGGGGGTCCAGACCATATATGGCAGCAATACTCCATGAGTTGACATAATTGCAATATACAATCTTCCATGGTCAACAACTTAAGTAAAATGATATTCTAGAAATTCCTATCTCCTTTATTAATGTAAAATGAAATGTTTTTATTTCTATTAAAAGATGAGAGAGTTCAAAGAAATTAATTCTAGATTTTCTATCATCACCCCCCCCCAAAAAAAAACTTTATATGTCAAATATCAGAATCTTAAATGGTGGTTATCAACTCATTAAATGAGTATAACCATCGCTGACAAGTTTGATGTATGTTTGTGGTTCTGGTGAGAATGATAATGGCTCTTAAAGCCAGCAAAGGACTTGCAATGCTTATTCTAGATGTGGCAAACTAAGTTGTTTTGTACAGGGCCTGGCCTGTTTTGTAAAGTTTGTTCAGTTTGCTCATAGGTTTTAGTGTGACAAATGAGACCAGAGCAGTTTCTGTAAGTTTTCTGATATACCCTGCATAAGTTATTGCCAGCATAGTACTGGTCATAATTTGTGAAAGGTCAACTAACCCTGACTCTTCTTGTGACTAACAAAGCCTGCATTGAACAGACAGATGCTACCACATTCATCACATGAATTCCAAGAAGAAACTTTCTTGGCAAAAAACAACAAATGTGGGTTACAGTTTATATCAAAATGTTAAAGATACAAATACACTAAGAAGTATTTTTCCATCACCTCAGACATTTGTCTCCATTTATATTATTCTGATCTCAGATATACCGGGACAGCGTTGTACTGGTTTCATATCACCTCCTCTTAAATGAGGTCTTATAATCTGAAACTCTTTTCTTTCAAGGTTTCTCTGTAGTTCCAATATACACTCTATCAGGTCTATTATTCACTCACTGTAGCTTGGCACACAACAATCTACATCAAATAAGCACCCTCCAAAGTACAACTTTCTCTACTTATAGAGGAAGGGATCAGAATTACAATATCAATAACTTTCAATATATAGTAAAGTAGCACAATTTCTGTTGTGCCATATACCATTAAACTGTATGTTCAATGTTAGTGTTTATAGAGGAACAATGAACCTCACTTCTTATCAATATTTATTGTGTGTGTGTTAATGTATGAAACTGATAATTGCAGAGATGGGGGAAGCTAAGATTTTTCCAATATCATCATTCCTGAAAGAATTACTACTTTTCCAAGCCAACATTCATGACTATTAAAATGTTAGAAAATTTTAAGAAATGGTTAAATTCACAATCTCATGTTATTTAAAATATATGACACAAATTAATCCCAAACTAAAATAATTTAAATACAAATTTGTATTAAAAAAAAAATTTTTTTAAAGTCCATCACTTATTAACTTTTGTTTATTAGACATTGAATTGTGTCACTTTGTGGCTTCCATAGCATGTCTTTGGCTACCCTGATGAATATTTATGAGCATTCTTAAATTTAAGATCTTTTGAAAAGCCAATAACATTTTTGCTGTTATATATAATACTTAATAGAAAATAAAATCCTTGAATTTGCCACAATGAAGTCCCTCTGAGGACGATGTGCCAAGTTTTTTCTTTATCTTTATTCACAATAACAAATGTAAAAAAAAAAAAAAAAAAAAAAAAAAATACAAACAACCAACATATAAGGGAAAAAGAACAATGATAAAATAAAGTCAATGTAAAAAGGTGATGCAAAAAAGTGTTATATTTTTTTTTTGCTTATTGTTGAAATTTTTTTTTCACTTCCCCTCTTTATGGTGACTATTTTATCCTTCCTCTTTCTTTCTCATTCATACTTTTGTTTTTTTACATTTGTTATTGTAACACAGTATATTTTAGTTATACTTTAAATTTATTGTTAGTACTGAAGGATCGAATGCATTGTGCAGTTACTACTGAATTATTTAATTTTCATTTTCAGCACAAGTACAAATCAATAATATTGAAACTTTCTTTTTCCCCTCAACAGTAGAAATCTAGTGGACAGATGTCAAGCTACAAGTAATTAAACTAGCAACAATCTGACTAGTGACAAGAAATATCTATGATTAGGGAAAGTGTAGATGAAACTTGTCCAGTGTAAAACCATGAGAATTAATTACTGAAAATTAGGCACAAAGTTTCCTTAAAGGCAATTTTTAAGTTTGGATTTATTTCAGGTTTCTATCACCCCACCCCCAACAAAAAGCAAAATTTCATCAAGAATAACAGGCTTTTTTGTGATATAATCTTAAAGAGTAGCTGGTGAAATTTTCTCTAACACACTATAGAAGCAATATGCACTAATTACATTCATGAGCATTAGGTCTTTGGGGACAGAAGCATTTAAATGATAGCTTACCATTGAAATCAGGAAAAGATCAGCCGAAGAAATCTGCATCAGATATTCTGGGTTCTTATCTTTCAATCTGTTTACATAAATGATTCCTAGCATCACAGAGCAAGGAGACATCATGGCATGTCTGAGAGGATTAGAAAAAAAAAAAAAAAAAAAAAAAAAACAAACTCATCTTTCAATTTATTCAATAATAATAATAATAGCTGCTTAATATGAGGTAAAGAAGAAAAAGAGCATTTTCAGCATTCATACTAATGCCATCCACCACCAAAACAAATTAAACCAACTTTTTGCCACATTTGTTCTTTGCAAGAGGCAATACCAATAACCCTTATTTTGTACTAATACACTGTAGATAAAAAAAAACTATTTATGAAGTAAAATCACATTTATTAGTCTACTAAACATTAACTTTTTTTTATTATTTCAGGAAACCAATAGAATTTTTAGAATCCGAAAAAAATCCATTTACAAAGAAAACTACATTTTAACATACATTTCTTGGTTAAGTATTTTCAAAAGAAGAATGTTTGACATATCTGCACTGGAGATATTCTCAGGCAGAAAAAGATAATTTTAGCAAAAAATATTTAAAAAAAAAAAAAAAAAAAAAAAACTTATAATATTTCTGAAAAGAACTACATTACATCAGCATTTTAATCAAAATGAATAATAGCAATAAATTTTGTATTTAAACTATTATAAATTTTTTTAGAATTCACTACCTCATTAAAACATTCATTTACAGTTTTATAAATTAAAGTCACAAATGCTGCCAAAACTTAATTCTCATGAAAATATAAGAGGTAATGAAACCTATTAAGGGGGGGAAAAAAAGAACCGAAATTTGCATGTTGTCCTTTAGAGAATATATTTTTTTGAATAAATTGGGAAAGAAAAAAAAAAAAGTATACTCACTTAGTCATGGAGGAAGCCAAATACATATCCACTTTACCCAAAGACCTTGGAGCTGCATCTTGGAAAAACTTAACAGTGATTTCTGAAATATTGCAAACATTTTTGCTTAAGAAATCATAAACTGTAGCTACACACACACAAGGTTATTTAAATATAAGATATATATTTATAAATATTTTAAATGAACTTTCCCAAATATATTTGAAATCATTAAAAATAAATTATTAATAAAAAAGAAAATGTGGCTAATTTGATGAATAAAGTTATTTTAATTCTTTTAGCTTTAACATTATCTGACCTGATGAACAAGACAAATGCACACAAATGATATACATTTATAAAATTGAAAAAAGTGTGTTTATATGCAATACACAGCCAAGCTATTTCAAGGCCTCAAATTTGGTATGCATACCTATTGAACTCATGGGAATATTTTAAGCTAAAATCATAGTTTCCCATGGAATAAGGTGGGGCACCTCTATTTCTTTTGATATATGGATTTAATTTTCATATCAACAATTACTGACTGTAAAGCTGACATTTCTCTTATTGTTGCCCAGGAAAGAAAAATATTTGTGCACTTTGAATTTCACCAAAAAAAAAAAAAAAAAAAAAAAAAAAAAAAAAAAAATTCTACTTTTCCAGCTATTTCATCATTAGAAACTTACCTGAAACAGATGAAATCAATTTTTTAGCTTTTGCTAAAATGAAGACTTTAAATATTTTCAGTCCAAGCTATTTGCCAAATTCTGACTCAGATTTTTATTTGTGAGGCTTTTTGGTCAGGTCAGGAGCTTTTCACAACTCCCTTCCCTTGTATATCTTTACAAAGTTACCATAAGCTGGTATAAATAAATACAATAAATTCTTAATTAACAAAAAGACTATAAAATAGATATTTGTTACTTATAGATTTCATTTCTCTTGGCTTCGTATAAAAAGTTATGTGAAATAATTATATTTTGTTTCATTAAGCAGAAATTCAAACTGCAATAATTGAATGATAGACTTTTTTTTATGGCTTATCAACCCTTTCTGGGTTATTTAAAGCGGAGTCATTTTGAATTGTAAGAATAATTTTTAATGATTTTTCCAAATACAAGCCCTACTATTTAACCTATAGCGGGGATATGTATTCATACATGTCCCAAGGGTATTTGTGTGTAAGTGAATGTAATGAACTTGACTGGAAATCAAACTTAGCTCTCCGATTACTCATTCCAAGCCACTATTCTTTACACACCCACTCAAACTACAATAACTTACGCTTTATTTGTACCAATAATTTCATCAGCAGGTTTTTAGTTGCCTGAGAATAATAAACTGTATTATTTTGGCTCTTTCAATAAGCAACAGGAAAACTGCACACAACTATCTCACCAGTGGTCTTGTATAATTTGACTGAAAGAACTGACCACAGGCAGTTACTTCAGTTAGTAATTTAAAATTTTACATTCTGAAATAGTTTTGTGAAATGTACAAACTAAACAATTCAGTACAAGTGCTACTGGTACTATGTAACAATTCTAGCTGACACATGGTCAGGACATCAGCAACTTAAACAGTTACCTCACCAGATTGTTCTGGCAAGGAGGGTGGATAAACACCCAACTGGATTAAAAGTAGAACATATCAAAGAGTGGACAAAGCTTCTTGTAAGGCGGGGGTTCTCAACCTTTTTCATTCTATTGCCCCCTTTTCACTATTTTTCAAGATAATTGCCCATACCCATTTGTAAAAATATAAATTGAAATATTTTATATACATTACTTTTTAATTTGATTCTTGTAGTTGATACTTTGCTGCTAGAAATGTATTATTTGGTTTAAAATTTATAAGTTTTAGCCTTATATATCATCAAGTACATATATAAATTTTGTTTCTTTCTTTCATCAAGATTTTATTGATTACACTGAATTCACATTCAACCAAATAAGAGGTTGGAAAGCATAGCAGTATTTTAGTCATTTCAGACTACATATTCAGATACAGCTGTTTTGCTGGAATTGACAGACATAATTATGTTATTCCACTGCTTTTAAATTTGTACCTACATTCATCATTGTGCTTCAATAAGTTCCTCCTGTATATTTTCACTGACAGCTTCTATGTCACGACCAAAAGGATCTATCATCCACGGATGGAACTCTAATGAAAATAATTCTGAAAATCAACTAGCTAGTTCTTTCAATTTCACTAAATATTCTGTGTACATTTAATTAGTTTGTTCTGAGAGGTGTTCACTCACTTCTGTTAATTGTTATTGAAATTCTTCTTCTGTATATTAACTCAAAATAAGTCTAATTTTTCAGAAAAGGCTTTCAGAACACATTTGCAATCAAGCAATGTGCATAATTTACCATGAATCTGGAGGGAAACTTCATTGAACTTTCAAAAAATCCAAGCTAAAAAGTAAATGTCACATTTGTGATACCAGATTCCAAGGGCCAAATTTTTCTCACCCAAATTTTCCAAGAAATTAACTGTTGTACCAAATAGGTTTACAAATCTGGCCAGCCAGTTTCCTTTCAAAAACCAACAAGACTTCCGTATGGATAATAAGATTTATATGCTGTTCTTTGGTATCAATACAAAATTTTAAAAAGTCTGTCATATTTGCCGTGAGATTTTATTTTATTGACTGTTTTAATAACTACTTTCAATGACTCATGAAAATCAGGGCTAATAATTTTGGCAACTAAATGATGGGCAATGCGCCACACAATTCATAGCAAGATTAGGACATCTTTTTTTAACTGTGCAATAAATTCCCTTATGCTTACCAAACATACATGGAACCTCATCTGTTGTGCAGGATACCAAATATTCAAAGGGTACTTGATTTTCATCAAAGATTTTGCAGCTTCAAACAATGGATAATCCCGTGGTATTAGTTTCTAGAAGTTTCATGAACCACTGTTCACACAGTTTGCAGTAATCATCTATATAACAAACATATGCCATGAGAATGGCTCTATTATTGTTTATTGTAGATTCAGCAATCTGAATTGAGAATCTAGTGCTTTTTAATTTTTCAACTAGTTGGCTTTCCATATTTCATCAATTCTTCTCCGGATTGAATCATTGCTCAATGGCAATGCTTTTAAGGCATTTGCCAAATCATGCTGCAACATGATTTTCATGAGAATTTCAAAGGAAGGCTTAATAACGGTTTGTTAACTTTGTCAGGATGTTTTCTTTTTAAATGCTCTAAAAACCTTGATGGTGTTATCACTTCATTAGAAAATGAGCTGTTATAAATAAAGCATATGAGTTATCTTTGATCAAACACGCTTTCTACAAAGCCATAAGCCAGATACTCCTTTACATACTGTCTACTTTTCTTTTTGATACTCCTGATTGATAAAAAAAAGGGATAAAAATATAGGCACCAGGACAACTTGCCGTCAGGAATACTTAACTTTTTTTCATTTTTTAATTTTAAAATAAATATAAAATAAAATGATTATAATTATTTTTTTAATTTTTAAAATCGATATGAAGATAATAATTGTAATTGTTTTGTATTTTTAATATTAATACAAATAAAATGATTAAATTTAATCATTTTAATCTTTTTAAAATATAAATAAAATAATTGTAAATACTTATTTTTAATTTTTAAAATTTATAAAAATAAAAAGAGTTAAAATAAAAAGAGTTAAAAATAAAAAGAGTTAAAAAAAAAAAAAAAAAAAAAAATTGCTTTTCTTTGATTTTTTTTTATAAAAATTAAAATAAAATATTAATTTAATCATGTTAAAACCCAAAAAATACAAATTTCAAAAACGTTGCCCTGCTGGCAAGTTGTACCCTCTTGAAAAATACAACACAAACAATATTTTCAACCCAAAATTACTGTCACTAACACTTGATCTAATTATTTATATTATCACTGTGACTATACCAACATAAAAATTGGGCATCATCCACTTCTCACGATTACGCAGTGCAATGCGCAAATCTGTGAGTGATAGCAGACAACACTTGCTACCAGATAACAAATGAAATGTTTCAGAATCATTAGTTCAGTTGAAACATTTACAGATATGTAACTGTTTTACGAAAAAAAAGATATTTCTGCTGAATGTAGTATGATAAGCTATCATTAAAAGTAATTTGGACTTAAAGGGTGAAAGGCTTAATTTCATAAACAGATAAGAAAGCATAAATTTAGAAACGTTTATTAAAACAAACTCATAATTCTTACTTACGAATATTTCCACTTACTATAAAAAAAAAAAAAAAAAAGAACTGGTGAAAACTTATTGTCCCCCACTGAGAATGCCTGTCAACAGCTAACACAAGAAGTAGTATGAGGCTGTATAGCTATGTATACAGCCAGTGTAGTAATTATATGACATCACAAGGCGGAGGGCTTTCTAGACTGAAGTCAAGAGCCACATGTCCATGACCAAGATGAGCCTTCAAACTGGATATCTATTGGCTGTGGTTTGAATTGAAGAGGAATGGGCTTCCAAAGATCTACTTCTCCAAGACCCACTATGTATAAATTAATATATTTCTGGCTTTCAACCCTGATATGTAGAAGGAACTAACTGGCCAGGTACGATCACACCTGGTCATGGGACCGATGATTACAAACTAAACAGTTTGGATAGGAATATGAAAAAAAAAAAAACTAAAACAAATCAAATATGATTAAGTTTGATTTGAGCAAAAGACTATATAGATATTCATTATAATTATAGTCTATAATTAGACTACATAGATATTCATTATAAAATCTTGTATCTTCTAACAAACATAATAATAAAAAGCCTTGTATGAGTGCATTAGAAGAATAGAGAAACTGCAATGTTCTGGTTCATGGTTATGCACACAACAGAAAAGACAAGAATGGACAAGAACTTTTAAGGTTTGCTTAATATTTAATAATTTTGCAAAGAATTATTGTTCTTTTTCTGCTACACTGATTATTTGTCTTTGTTCTATTGTGCTATGACTTTGTTCAGGGGTGTAATAAATATAATGTAAATGTATTTACAGAAATAAAATATTGATTGAAGCAAATATATTTTAATGTTGTTGCCAATGACTTCAATTATTTTTTGAAGCACTCTCTCATTGCATTCACTCGTATAAAATACTTTCAGGAAAGGCATAAATCCATCTCTCCTGCTTCCCCACCGCAAATAGCAATGTAAAGTGGGCCCTGTGCAGCGCCAAGTCTACAAGGAATATTCTCAATTCAAAACTGTGAAAAAGGTAATGGAAAAATCATTCTATTTTTTTTCCAAGATTGAACAGCAATTCACAGATAATAAAGAATAGGAATTTTTGGGCTTATATCTTTAAGAGACGTGGTATTTAAAATAAATGTACTGTATTGGATTGGATTTAATATCAATAAAATAAATGGCCTACTTAAAAGCAATGACACCTGAGATCTCTTCAAGATATCACTCTCACTCTTCAGAAGTGTGCAAACTTAGTCATTAGAAAATACAGAAAATCTTTAGCAAAAATTTCTAACCATTCAAGATATGACAAGTTGAAATTTTGCTGAATCAGCATTTTCCATCAATGGACATTTCCATTTTTGAACTCAATGATCTCACAAAAACTGTTATATCTTCTGATCCACTGGCCAGAAATTAATGAAACTTGATACTGTTATAGATTTTTAGTCAATGATTCCGAATATACATTTAGAATTTTACAGGGAGTAACCAGAAATTAGATATTAACAGTTTTCTGGTGAAAAAAAAAAAAAAAATTTTTAGGCAGCCAACCACACAGAAAAATTGCAAAATATCATCTTCTGACCATAATAGTAGCAGCAAAGGTGGCACAATATTTGAAAACTAGAGTATTTGGGGAATAAATCCCAATAAGTTTCATTAACTGTCTCTCAAAGCTATCAATTCTAGATCTCTTAATATTTTTTCTCAAAATATTCTGATTCACAGTAATTTCACAATTATGATCTAATATTGACTCATTCTGCTATACAAGATTATGAAGTCTATATGTAACGAAACATTGGGAAAATATTACATAGTATTTGGGGAATTAATTCCATAAGTTTTAATTCTTTCTTTTTATTTCAATTTTTAGGGGTGTTGCAAAAAAAAAAAAAAAAAATAATTCAGTTTCGTTACAGATTTTGAACATAAATCTGTGCTACCAAACAAACTGCCAATATCACATAAATCAGTCATGTCTATACTGAATATCTGAAAATAAAAAAACTGAATTTATCAGAATTTTTGAGCACTGACCTTCTTCGCAAATTTCTCTAAATGCATAAATTTGAAAGGTTAAGAGTAATCTAACAATCAAAAGATTTCTAAGTAAACACATATTAAAGGAAAGGTGATCTAATTTACAATTAATGACACAAAAACAAACATTAGGCTTAAATTAATCCAGGCCCTGTAATTGGGCCCAGACAAATTTTTTGTGGCAAGTTCTTATATAACCCTAGAACTTCTTAAAAAAAATAAAAAATAAAAATAAAAAAAAATAAAAATAAAAAAAATAAAAAATCATCAAATGATACCTCCACCACTCCCCCAAAGAGTCCAATTTAAAAAAAAAAAAAAAAAAAAAAAAAAATGACTACCTAAAATATAAAACTTAAATAAATAAATGAAATAAATACATAAACTTTTAATAAATGAGTGTGCAGGAGTATATACTCTATATACATATTCAAACAGCAAAAAAAAAAAATACTCTATAAGCCCAACCAACTATAATTAATACACTAAAAACAGAAAAAATTAACTTTACCATTGAAGTACTAGTTTATTAATAACAAAGCATAGACACAAGTGTACATGTATATATATATATATATATATATATATATATATATATATAGTGTGTGTGTGTGTGTGAGAGAGATTGATAATAATAGTGGTAAATATACACATACATATGTAATCATATATCTAAAATGTATAAATATATACATATACACATACATACATACATATGTGCGTGTATATATATATATATATATATATATATATAATTATTTATATATTATATGCACAGTACTTGTTAGAAAGCGCTCAATATCAGTGATAGAGCCAAGTGATGTGAGTTTGTGACCCTGGGTTTCATGCTTTTGGGATCGTCAGACAAGCATGAAACCCAAGGTCACAAACTCACATCAATCCAACCATATATATATATATATATATATATATATATATATAATGTGCATGTATGTAAACATATAAATACAGGCATATGCACATAAATGCAAACAATAATAAATAAAAATTTAAGTACTTAAGATACCACCAAACCAAATAAGAAAACAAAATAATAGCCAAATGAAGGTATAAAAATATTTATTTTTTTATCACTTAAGCATTAATATCAATTATTTATGTAAAAAAACAAAATACAATTTTCCTAACTCAAGAAAAGATTAGAACATTCAAAAATTAAAACGCAATAACAGGTCTAGAGGAAAAACTGGAAACAAAATAGCAACAAAAAAAGAGGAGAAAAAAAAGCTAAAGAGCGAGTGTAAAGTGGAGAGGAAAAAAAATGAAAAGGACAAATAAACACGATGCCCTACATGTACAGACATCTGTGTAGATGGGTGCATGCACAGAAACAATACAGAAAAAAAACTTGCACGAATAATAAGTTCATAAAACAAGAAAAATTGAGAAATATAAACAGTTAATTGCTGATACCCACTGAAGAGTGGATGGACAGATCTGTCTACAAAACTCTGGAGTTGGGATGCTGAATGTAACATCAATCAGCTAAGTGACAAACTTTTACCTATAATAATTCTCTCATATATATATATATATATATATATATATACACATACACACACAATGTAAATGGTTTCTGAATTACTTCCACATTACATTGGTGATTGTACACGACCTGGTGTTTCAAAATTAAGCAACATTAAGTCTGATCAGTACCTAGATGTGTGACCACTTGAGAATATGAGGTACTGTAAATTGGGATGTGCAGGCGGTGTAATGGATAATGGCTCAGAATTATTAATTGGAGAATCGAGTCACAATTTCAGTTGGGTCCATTATATTCACTTACGCAAAAATACTCTTGGGAAGGTATGAATCCACCTATTCACACACCTCCAGCAATGGGTTAATTAGCAAGATTTTTATCACTAAGTCATTATTATCTCAAAAAACAAATTGATTGAGCACTTGTTTTCTCTCACATATATATTATAGAAAAACCTATAAAAGTGGAAAAAGTCTTCGTGCAAGACATTTCTCCCTTTAGGATTTAATTGAAAATGATGTTTACACTGATGTGATTACACATGAACACAAAGAAAATATCTGTAATTTAAAATATTTGTTTTTAGTCTAGCTGATTTCATTTAGTTACTTTTTCTTGTCACAAAAACTTTTTCCACTTTGTCAGTTTTTCCATAAAATCATTCTTGATGTATAAAAATTTATAACGTTTTTATATATATATATATATATATATATATATCTTTCTTTTGTGGGAATAACTCAACCGATAAAGAACGCAAAGTTTACGGGTTTAAAATTAAAAAAGTCGCACCATTCAACAAACAGCTATACGAATTTGAAAAAGACTTACTCAACATTATCAACAACATCTCCTTTCAAAAAAAAGAAAAGCCACTTCCAAAAACATCTAGACCAAATAGTTAAAAGCATAAATGATTGTGAAAAAATATTAGTTAAGTCTGACAAAACTGGCAACTTCTACAAATTGGCTGTTGATGACTACAACAACTTAATTAAAAAAAACTTAACCAGGACTTATAAAAAAGCTTGCAACAACAACATAAATATGGTTGATAGCATAAACAGAGCTAGTAAAAAAATAACTGATAAATTAAAAATTAGCGATAGAGTAGGTAAACTTGCTGAAAAGGAATGTTACATAACTCTTAAGGACCATAAGCATGACTTTTTGGAAAACCCTGCAACTAGAATAATTAACCCTACTGACCCGACATAGGAAAGATCAGCAAAAGGATCCTGGAAAGAATTACCTGCCAAATAAAAAAACAACTGGAATTAAAATTATGGATCAATACTAAAGATGTCATCAATTGGTTTAACTATATTGATGATAAACCGAATTGCACCCTAATACAGTTCGATATCATGGACTACTACCCATCAATTTCGAAGGATCTATTTACGACTGCCCTGGACTTTGCTGCTGTGTATTCTAACCTGACTAAGGAAGAAACAGATATAATCCTCAGCGAAAAAAAAAAAAAAAAAAAAAAAAATCAGTCCTCATTCACAATGGGGACCAATGGATAAAAAACAATATCGACCTGTTTGACATCACTATGGGATCATTAGACTCTGCGGAGTCTTCTGACCTTGTTGGTCTTTTAATACTGTACAACTTAACGGCACACCGCGAAATTGATATTAAGGACATTGGGCTGTATAGAGATGACGGGCTCATGGTGGTGAAGAGTTCTACTAGTCTTAAGATAGAAAAAAATCAGAAAAATTATATTTAGTGAATTTAAAAATCTAAACTTAAAGATAATTGTCTCTTCTAATTTGAAAAGGGTAAACTTCCTCGACGTAACTCTAGACTTACCAGGCAACACATACCAACCTTATAGAAAACCAAATACTAACCCTTTATATATACACCCGAAGTCAAACCACCCTCCATTCATAATTAAACATATACCCTCATCAATAGAAAATAGAATTAGCATTAACTCCGCTAACAAGGAAATATTCCAATAACACAATGGCTTCTACAACACTGTCCTAAAAAATAGTGGTTATAAAAATGCAAACATTAACTATAGAGATAATTGCACTGGCCAAAAAAAAAAAAAAAAACAGGAAAAGAAAAATCATTTGGTATACCCCTCCGTTCAACCAAATGGTTAGTATTAAACTAGGACAGAAATTCTTAGCTCTAATTGATAAACACTTCCCCACCAAAAGTAAGCTTAGTAATATATTTAATAAGAACACCCTAAAATTGAGTTACAGCTGCACGGAAAATCTAGAAGGTATAAAAAAAAAAAAAAAACACAATAATAAAATCTTGAACAAACCCTCATGCCTGAATAGTATTAATAAAAACCCTACACTTACATCAGACAATAACAGGGAAAACTTATGTAATTGTAGAAACCCAGAAGACTGCCCATTAGAAAATAAATGCTGCATCAAATCTGTGGTATACCAATGCACTATATCATCCACTGAGAGTCCTAGTACTAATATGATATACATTGGGTCCACGAAGAATGATTTTAAAGCTAGATGGAGGCAGCATAAGTGCTCTTTCAACAATATAAATAAAAGAAACCAAACTTCCCTATCTAAATATTTCTGGCATCTGAAGGAAATAAATAGGACACCTAAAGTAAAATGGAAAATTATAAACAGGACTAGAACTTGTAAAACTTGGGATGACCCATGCCCTTTGTGCCTCCATGAGAAGCTGCACATTATTAAGTTTCTAAATAATAATAATCTATTAAACAATAGACATGAGTTAACGGTTTTCTGCCGCCATCATCAAATTTACCGTTTGAATAATTAGCTAAAAACAAGCATACAATATAATAACTTTTATAATCCATAGCCAAAATAAATAGTTTAAATACCCTACAAAAGATAACCCTTTATGAAGTCGTCAAAAAACAAAAGTTACGGCAGTTTTTTTTATATGCAGAAATCCCTTTCATAAAGAAATAAAATAAAAAAATAAATAAATCTCCATAGACACGTAAGCCAGACTAGGCTAAAACATCTTCCGTTTCAAATTTAGACACCCCCACCTTACCCCGACTTGACATCTATGAAAGTAACTCTATACTGATACTTATTATTAACACCCAACACACGCCTACCCAATTTAAACAATTCGCCCTAGCTGTTACCATGGAAATTTTGATTTCAATTATTAAAACACGTAAATTTCTGAAATAAGTTATTCCAAAAAAAATTTCGCTTGAAGATGGAACAGAGCTTACTTTAACTCAATTTAATTCAAATAATTATATTGAAGTTTTCGGCTCTTGTTTTGAAACGAGATCTCTTATGTTGCAAGTTGGAATCATATTTTTAAATAAATAATTATATTTATGCTCTACTTTTGTATCGAGCACTATTTTTTTAAAAATAATAACTAAAATACTAAGGAACTTTGGATTATTTACCTAACCAGTTCTTTTCCTATTTTCTATATATTTTTTATATATTTATATATATATATATATATATATATATATATATATATATATATATAGTAATATCTGCAACCTTTGTCAATAAAAAAAAGGTTAGCCATAATAACATTTCCAGACCCCTCCCCCCCCCCCCAAAATTTGATTGACAGATCAGAAATTATAACTGTTGCATACATACTAAAAAGTTCCTTTGAGTTCATATGAATCAGGATAAAAGAAAGTATATGTATTTCATTTAAGCCCCCCACCAATACATTTCCAATACCCTGCCTTTTCTCCTCCTTTTTGCCTTCTACCACCATCATGCACTTATTTATTTTAAATATAGTGTTCATTAATTTCTCTTTTGTTTTCTTTTAAAGCGTTAGGAAATCAAGTGACTGAAATCACCTGAAGATACTGAAAGGTTGAAACCAAGGTAACAGAATCACCTGATCACCTAATTTTATATATACATATCCTTGCCTGACCCAGCTAATGCTCTGCGATGGAGTGGTTCAGGGGAAAGGAAAGTCGTGGCTCACAATCCATTGGGTTATGAATACTTGGGATGAGTATTACCACGGAATTTGTGAGTAGCAGCGCCATATCAAATCTATTCAGTTTTTTCTTCATCCCTGAGGCTCGTTGGTATGACATTTGCATTGTATCGAAATGGTTCGGGTTCAAATCTCAGTAGTAGATGTGCACTGCTGATGAGTCTCAAAAATAGGACGAAATGGCCATCCAGTGCTTCCTACATTCTGTTTAGGATTCTTCTAGACTCGATGAATTATTATTATATATATATATATATATATATATATATATATATATTATAACCACACAAGTAGTTTTAAAAACGCAAAAATTAAACATAGTACCATGCTATCTACTTATGTATGGAAAACCAAACAGGAAGATAATATAGACCCCATCCTTAAATGGGAAATATTAAAAAAAAATGCCCAAAATATAAAGCAGGCCATAAATTTTGTAAATTATGTGCAGAGGAGAAATTAGCCATAGCTTTATATGATCAACCTAACCAGCTATTAAACTCTAAAACTGAAATCCTTAACGTATGTAGACATAAAAAAATCTTGGCTACTAAATTAGACGTTTTCCCATTTATTGTCATTCCACCTTGATGTTTGTGTGTGTTTTTTTTTTCCCTCCCCATTTTTGTTGAATAAATATTTACCCCCCCACCCACTTAGGTTGTGTTTGTGGTTCTCTGGTCACATGGTATAATTTTAGCTATCGCCTATAAATATGCGTTTCTCTTTGCCTCGTTAGCCTTACTTTCCCTGACAATCCGTTTAGGTGAAACCTAGGTAGGTTTGTCTAGCTCACTAGGTGTGTGTGTATATATATATATATATATATATATATATATATATATATATATATCACGTGCATGCGCATATATAGCATCCAAGTTTATTACATTTGGTTTCACACATACCATTAAGAGTATATGTATCCACTTCTCTTGCACCAGTTAACATGTTAAATATCTGTTCACTCTGATCATGGTTGGCAACCAGTCTTGGACAAAGAAAAACTGAATTCAAATCAAAGGAGAGCCATTTAGAGACATTGTGACACACTGTACACAGTTTCTTTATCAGTTTTTCTGAAAATATGGTTGGTCCTACATAAGCCTTCACCACTATCATCAAATTATGTGTGGGTAATTTGTTGGTTCAGTTCTAAAGACAATTGTTAGCCACTCATACATCAAAAGTTTGAAAGGAGTTCATTATATGATTCCAGTTAAATAAAACTGGAGTTAGAAAGAATAAATGTTTAGGAATAATTGTGTAAAAACAGAAGCAAGTATATATAATACTTTATTCTTTTTATGCAAATCCATTTAATAGGAACAATAATTTATATACAGTAAAAACTGACTAACAGAGTTAATATCGCCTCAAAAGGTATAAATCTAACAAAAAACTATGTTGATTGAACTTACAAAAATATTGGAAATAATTTAATTAATCCTTAAATTAGAGAAAAAAAGTTGTTTTTTTCGTAATTTATGATAGCAAATAATAAACCAAGTTTTAAGTTTATTGAAAGGAAATGAACATTTTATATTTTTGATAAAAAAAAAAAAAAAAGTTTACCAAAAATTTTTTTGTAATTTTTTCCTCCTTTTCTTTTTCATACAAATAATATTATAGATGCACAGGTGCTTTCATATTGCAGAAAATTTAGCTAATACACTACATGACTGGGCCAGTATTAACACCCTGTTGTTTCAAAGTATTGACTGTTTAAACAATCCTTCAGATGCTCATTAAAGAGATTTCTTCCATGAGAATCCATTCATTTGGTGCATTTTCTATAATATTGTAGACACTCACTTTCTAAAGTGAGCAAATCACTAAACTCTTCACTGTGCATTTAAAGTCATTAAAATCAAGGTCTGTGGTTGTTGTAATTTTTACATTTATTGTTTTTGGGGGTTTTTTTTTCAAAATTATCTAAGAAAAAAATCCTCGGCATAGAATGCCAAGATATGTTTCCAGGGATAATTACAAAGGTTTCTGATTGAATTGGGTCTTCCCTAGTTGAGAGATCAATTCTTTGAACATTTGCTTAAGCTAGTAAAAGTTAAAAACTGCAATTATACACTTATCCATCAGTTGTAATAGAAAGATAATATTCAGAGGAAAAGAAAATCAGTAAAGAATGTCCAAGCACATTGTTCAGAATTAACAAGGTTTTAGAGTTGAGATGGTTTTTGTTTTAGCAATCAAATTTTGAAAATTAGCCTTTAATTATCACAATTTTGAGATAAACAGAAAAAAAGTTAGTGCATTAATTAAAATTGTACTAATTGGAACTGCACTGATCTGTTATTTCCTTATATATATATATATATATATATATATATATATATATGTGCGCGTGCGCACACAAGGCCAGTAAGTCAGCAATCTAGCAAAAAGAATAAAAAGCACTTATTTTGCACAACAAATCTTCCTTGACAATTCACTTAAGTGTCAAATATTCATATAGATCAAACATTAAACAGTGAAAATTTCAGATCCAAATGCAACTTATTAAACTACACATCAGGTCGATCATTGATTCACACTTGTGAATTTGTGTAAGATTAACATAACTGGAAAGCCACACAAATATCTGAAGAATAAAAAATAAAAGAAAAGCATACTTGATTTTTTTTTGTTATATCTATGCTAACACTGTCATGTACATAGAAATATGTGAAAGTGTGTGTGTGTGTGTATATATATATATATGAAAACACAGAAAAGTCTTCTTTAAGGATACTTTTCAACCAACACTTTTTGTCAGAAGAATATGTAAACTTTTTTACCATTTTGTACTCAACTAGGAACCCTTTACATCAGCTCTTTTGCCAGGTTTTTTTTCTTCCTCTTTGTTTTTATTAATGAATTTGTATTTTAATTATGGTTCTTTTTCTCTTTAGATTTTTCTTTTCTCACAGTGCAAATTGATATTGTGTCAATTTAATATTTATCTTTGTATTCTGAGTGTTTGTTGAAAAGGAAAAAGTTGCTTCTTAAAGAAGAATGGTTTCTTGCATTTTCAAATCTATATACAAGTACTGTGGTGTTAAATTTCTGTTTAACACACACATTATATATATATATATATATATATATATATATATATATATATATGTATACACACACAACAACGGATAATATTTTACCCAAATTCAGTTGACCAGCATAATACTGTAATGTATTTAAGTTAAGCAGTCTTTGTAATAGTGCTCAATATCAAGATAGAGCATTAAGTTTATATTTAACAGCTAAACGAACAAATACACATATATATATATATATATATATATATATATATATATATATATATATATGTGTGTGTGTGTGTGTGTGTGTGTGTGTGTGTGTGTGCATGTGTGGCACTATGAACAGGGACCTACTATGCTAGGATGTTTAACAAGCTAAACTCCCAAACCAATTTGCTAGTGTGAGTTCAATTTCTTAAGACACTCCACTTGTGTCAGGCTAAATTAAACTTAGTAAATAACTATTGATAAATAGGAACATACACACCTTATTTGGACACATACCAACATTTTCATTATATAAAAATTCAGTTACGTAGAAACAGGAGGAAAATTAATTAAGTCATCCTCTCACACTAGCAAAAGCTTCAGTAAGTAAAATAAGTCAAAGCCTTTTCTCTTGCTAACACCCACCCACTTAACAATACTAATAGGTACTTCCTGTAGGTCAAGGACAGTCTATACACATACATAGCCAAAGAACCTCAACTGATCTGGCAAGTTACCTTATTTAAAGGATATAAAAGAAGAAATATATTAACAATGCAGAAAAAGTATTGTAGCTGAATAAATTGATAGCAAATAAATATTGAACTAAAATAAAAAGAATAATAAATTGATAATACTCAAAAACCTTAGCAAATGCCATCAACTAGAGCAGTTTCATATTTACAGAGAAAATATTGATTATTATTATTTATTACACTACTTTCTCATATCATTAGTCAAGGTTCATTATGGATGTAACAGCTTTTTGCTGTTACTACCTGGGCAGAGAAATTAATCATGGGACAGTTGTTTTTGTAAGAGTTTATTCACTCATTCTACAACTCCAATCATTTATCAATAGATATTACAGTAAGTGAGAGGGTGGAGGAAAAATGGATTCATGCCTTTTCCAAGTGGCTGAAGACTGAATTATTTACCAGTTCTGTTTTTCATGCTAGTAACCATTATGCCAAAGGTTACCTCTACAAGTTACTTTTTAATTTCTTAGAAATCTGCAAAAATGGCCTTTATTTACTTTTTACAGTTAAAAATAATCTAGGAATTTTTTATACTTTTTCATTTTATTGTATTGAAATTAGCTGTAGAATTGTTCTATCAAAATAAACAGGATGAATGAATTTTAAATATTTTTTATATTAAGGAATCTTAAGTTAAAATTCCTACAGACAAAACAGATTTTTACAAAATGTTTTTACTGTTTATCAGAATACATTTAACTGCGATATTGAGGTTAAAATTAAAATAAAAACTGAAATTTACCCACAAAAAGCGGATTTAAAAACCAATAACACCTGTTATAATATTTGTATCTTTACTTAACACAAACAATTGATATTTTGTATTGCATTCATAATTGAAAAAAGAAAAACAAATAAATATTTAACTTTCACAACCTGATGCAAATTTCCCAATATACACAAGCTAACCATCAGAAAATCCCATTTTCACAATCTGAATATTAATGAAATTACTCACAACTTAAATGTATTATTTATTATTCTACTTGTATATACACAATGATTAAGGGATTCTGAACAGTTTCAATCATCTAATTTCATTTACATGGTTTGGATCAACTTTGATATGGTTTTTCAAGCACTTCCCAATTGTGCTGTATGCCGAGATCAAATTCTCAAGTCAATATTATAAAGAAGTCACCTTGACAAATGAGGAGATTCGAATTTAGCTTTAAAGTCAGAACACTAACATTCTAAGTACTCAGTCATGCAACAAAGTCACCAGTCATCATGACTGAGGGTTTGAGAATATTAGTCTTGTTAAACTACTGATCACGCCAAATTACAGGTTCTCTACCAGAAACTGTAACTAAGGTCTGTTCAACATAGTTGCAATATAATCCACAGGCTGGCTTTTTAGGTGTTGAAGACACACGAAGGTGTCTGAGCAAACATCTGAAACAGGGATTAGTTAATCACCCTACCAAATGAGTACACTCAGAAATGAGCAGCCAGCTATTACACATTTATATTACATACTTATACAGCACCAAAGAATTAGTTACAGTTTGAATAATAATGCACCATTTTTGGTTCTGATAGAATGAAGTTCTTACTTTTGCAATTCATTGAAAGAAATTGGCACTTATCCAAAACCTACCTTTATGGTTGAAGTGGTGCTTTAGCTATGAAGAGAAAGAAAACTTCAATGTGGTATCTCCTAAAACATTAAAGCAAGGATGACCTTCACTGCAATCTTCAAATGTAAGTCAATAGCTTATGCATTTGCTATTGGTAGTGAACAGAATTTTCTTTTTTAGTTTATTATTGTAAGGAAAAATTGTTTGGTATAAAAAAAAAAAAAAAAAAAAATTATATGAGTTACTTACCTGAAAGAGGGAGAGATGGATAATCTGGTGGTGTGTTATAACCATAGTAGAGAGTTTTACACAACCTCTCTGTCAGCTCCACATGTTCTGGAGAATTCTGTAATTAAATAGAAAATAGTTTTGACTTTTTTTTTTTTTACCTGGTTTCATATTTTGAACATTTGTTAGCAGAAAAAAAAATAGAAGATTCATTTTCATATTATAAACTTGAATTCCTTTCAACATATTACCAATCCAAAATCTTTCTCTATTTCTTCTGAAACTGAAATCATGTATCTCAAAACTATATTTTCTTTGTATTTAACCTTTCCTATACACTTCTCAAAAAAAGTTTCCTGGTAAAAACAAAACAAGTTATTTCTATCAATGTTTTAGAAATGTGAACAAACATTAATAACATTCACTTCTTTAACAAAAACAAATTACTTAGGATTACCTTTGCTGAATTATAAATTGGTATCTGATGAATATTTTGTGTGTGTCTATGTGTATACACATTCATACTGGAATTAATGAACTTAAGGCAGGAAGAGAAAAAAACACTCCAACTACACCCAAGGTAAAGAGAAATAATAATAAAAAACCATAGAAACATACCTTAACTTGAAAGAACACCAAGTGCTCCACAACCCTAACTAAGAAATCCAATAAATAACAAAAGACATCCTAAGTTAGAACAGAAAAACAACCCCAAAATATCCAACAGCTATCCATGACTAAAAGTTTCATATAATGAAATAAGGCTCAGACAGTTCAAAGAATCTGTCTGAGGATTATTTTAATCATGGCAAAGCAATGACTAATATTTGGGGACTATATATATATATATATATATATATATATATATATATATATATATATATATATATATACACCATCATATTCATCATTCATAGGCATTTTCAGTTTTATTTTCTTGTCCCTGTTTCCCTTGGATTTTGAGACGGGCCAACACCAAGACATCTGGAAGCAGATCAGTATGCAACAGATAACTAGGATATCTGTGCGATATACCATGCTCTTTGCACTCCACAACAAATTGCTGGTTGCCTACACTGAGATTTCATTCAGTTCTTTTTTTTTTGTTTGTTTTAATCATTTCACCCCAATCAAAGCAATAAAGCCACTAAGACACAATGAGTTACTGAATATGAGAAAAAAAAAACAAAAAAAACAGAAGGAACAATAAAAGAACAAGGGAGAAAATAACAACTGACATTGCATTTAAATTTTTGAAAATCAAAAATTGACTAGAAAGCAAGGAGCCAGAAAGAGTTCTACAAGCAAGAAGTGCAATGGAAGAAACTGTTAGCATAGAACTTATTAAATTTAGCCATTTCAACTGTAAAATGAGGAGACCTTGCCACCAATATAGTACTATGCTTAAATTCATAGTCTCAGTAACATAGAGAAAAGTTCATCAGAACAAGGAGCATGAAAGTATTTATTGAAAAGTTACAGAGAATATATGTTACAGCAGTGGGAAAGTGACTGAAACCAGGATGCCAGGTCTGAACTAATAACATTGCATATTCTTTGGATTTTATCAAGAATCTCTAAAAAATATAGCAAGAGCAGTAGACTGGATGTGGCAGCAATATTTGATGCCTAGACGAATGGTAGATTTATAAACATCAGCAGTTGACCTAGAAAAGCAAAAGCTATATTGCTCAACTGAAAGAAGAACCTGCAAGGTAAGATGCTTAACCAATTCAGATTTAATTAGAGCTTCCAGTACTTTAGCAAAAAGAGGGAGAAGGCTAATAGGTCAACAGCTAGAAGAATCAGGCAGTTTGCCCGAGTTCTTAAATACTGGAACGACAGAAGAGGATTTCAACAAGCAGGGAAGCAAGAAGCAGCAAAGCATTTGTTATAGAATTTAAAGAAAACAGGAGCCAATTCAGAAGTACATTTCTTAAGAACTATTGCAGAGATACCATCAAGTTCACGGTTTGTGAAGATACAGTTTAGAAATGATAGCAGAAACCATGGATGGTATTATATGCATACCACTCAATAGAGACTGAGTTTTTAGTGGAAAGTCAGGTAAAGATACTCCAGATTAGTAAAGAGTAGAATTGGAAGAGAATTTATGAGCAAAACGTTCTTCTTTATCAGATGTTAACACCTCAAATTGAGTGAAGAGAGGAGGGATAGAAGACTTATTTGATACTATTACAAAGCAACCATTAGTCAAGTGAACTAAACTTGTTAGAGGCTATACAGTGCCTAAGACTTAGGCCTCTTTAAGGACATGTTTACAATCATTGCAAGCAGGCACAAATAGGTGTCTGTTGTGATCAGAACTATCAAGCTAATACACCTGGAAATAGTGATTCCTATGAGTTATAGCGACTGAACAAGCCGATGTGAACCAGGAAGAAGATTGTGGTTTCACCTGCTATTTGTAAGATACAAAGACATCAATGCCACTTTTAACACAAGAAGAAACCTCTGGGGCACAATTCTCAATAGGAAGGTTATGAATATCAATGTAAGGGGTATCTCAAATAAAGTCACAAAATGAATCCCAATCAGTACACCAGTAACAGAAGTCTTGTGAATAGGTTTCCTTCTAATAGACAACTCAAAAGAAATATCAACAGATACTACAGTATGATCTGAATTGGCAAGATGACAGAATTATGATGCTCTACAGGAGCTAGAAGAGGAGGTAAGGAACAAATCAAGTAAAGAAGAATGTTGATCAGATTTATTAGGGCAACGAGGATGGAAATACACTATTTGACTGAGAGACTGAGCAATGGCAAAATTTTAAAAGGTTAAACTAGTTTACATGTATTTCTTTTCATTGCATGTCATAAGATTTTGTTTTAAGAAAAAGGCCAAAATAATTATCACTATCATGTGTTAATAAAAACTGGCCAGAAGGTGGCTAAGACTAAAGTATAATGTGGCCCGAGAGTCACCCACCAGAAATACATGCAGAGATACCTATCCATGCATGACATGACACTACAAAGATCCCAATATTATGCGACTGTTAATTAGAGCAGACTCTCTAAGTGCTACAAAAGATTTTAGACCCCTTATTACCTGTCGAAAGCAGCAACCAGAAAACTGCTAAGTCGGTATCCTTATAATGAAAAGTCACAATAATTGGTGAATCAGATAACCAAAAACTAAGTTAAATCATTATGGCCATGGAAGAAAGAACCGGTAAAGACAACATCTTACATATCTATGTCTACCATTCGTCCATTGCCACATATGATCTAGTGCTCCTGTCCTGCTATTTATCTAGAGATGATTGAAGAATCAGCAATATTACTGGTCCTGATCTGGTATCTCAACTTCAGTCACTTTCCCACCACTGTTAAGTTGCCTCTCTGTGCCATTTATATAAATACTTTCATGGCAATTGTTTGGATGAGCTCTTATTTAAGCACAATACTAAAATGGCAGAAAGGTCTCATCATTTTACAGTTGATATGGCTGCTAGATGTAACTAAGCTCTATGCTAACAGTTCCTTTCTCACACTTTCTTGCTTGTGGAACTCCATTCTGGCTCCATGCTTTCCAGCCAACTTCCAAAATTTATGTCAATTGCTACCTACTGTCCTCCTGATTGCTCTTCTTTTCTTCTTGCTCCTTAATAATGTTTCCGTTTTCTAATTCTTCCACACTGGTAAACCCTTTTTTCTGTGATTTTACTGCCTTGCTTGGGGTGAACTCAATTTAAAAAAAAAAAAAAAAAAAAAATTATGCTAAACAGGAAACAAGTGATAAATCTCTACTCCTGTTCAACAACATGGGAGGAGTATTGGCTGGGTGATAGGAGGACCTATCTACTCCTATTAACCTGTTCACAGACAGAAGGTTGGGTACTTTGATTAAGACACCATATTTAGGAAGATTGTTGAATAAGGCTCTAAACCCCTTCAAGACCAAAGGGGAATTACTAAATTTTTTAAACTGTTATATAGGAATAGTGTTGCTGCTGACACTTGAGTTTGAACATACTTCACCAGTGAACAAACACAGGTAATCCCATTATTGAATTAAAGTAGACCACATGACTATAGAGGAAATGCAAATATGTAGGAAGTAGTTGACAACTAACAATCTATCTCTAGTCTATCCTCTATTGCTATATAGATCACTATTCTCTACTCTATTCACTATACTATTTCTCTTTTTGGATCACTATACAGATTACTATTCAAGTAAGTATTGTCAAGCAAGTACTATTAGTGCAAGTGTTATTCAAAGGCGTCTAACACCAGCATTGTTCAACAGCATACTATAGTGATATCTGCAATTACAAATCTCTACAACAAGTATTATGAAAGTGACGAGTATTCATTGGCATCACAAAAAAAAAAATATCACAAGAGTTGAAATCAAAGTAACATTAACATAAAATTAGATCACTTAATCTAGTTAAAATTTAAAGTTTAAATATACATACAGACATGCATTCATGTATATTTTACACTGGGTATCAGAATAAAGACTTCCTTGTCAAAAGGCCCTCTTATTCGTAGTATTATCAAATTTCTGTTTAAATGATGAATAAAAGGAATCAGTCAATAAATATGAAAAGAATATGTATCTAATAAATAATATAAGATTATTGTCAAATATATAAATATGCATTATAAGACCATTTTTATTATTCTTGCTAAAACTCATTAAATTATAATAGGAAAAAATTGCCTATAAAAAAAACATTAGTCAAAAATAAACAAAAAGAAAAAAACATTAGTCAAAAATAAACAAAAAGAAAAAAACATTAGTCAAAAATAAACAAAAAGAAAAAAACATTAGTCAAAAATAAACAAAAAGAAAAAAACATTAGTCAAAAATAAACAAAAAGAAAAAAACATTAGTCAAAAATAAACAAAAAGAAAAAACATTAGTCAAAAATAAACAAAAAGAAAAAAACATTAGTCAAAAATAAACAAAAAGAAAAAAACATTAGTCAAAAATAAACAAAAAGAAAAAAACATTAGTCAAAAATAAACAAAAAGAAAAAAACATTGCAACAATAAAACACTTTGCTTGCAAATCCTTACAATTACAAACTAAAAAAGTTGAAAATCCATAAGCAGCAAACTCAGGGGACACAAACTCCAACAGCTTACATCTATTGTCTGTGCAATCAATCTTACAATTATGTTTGCTAGCTCCAAGATCCATTGTCAGTCTTACAACTGTGATGGTCATACTCATTTAATGAGCTGACAGCCATATATATATATATATATGCACACACACACAGAGGCAAATATACAATATAAAAACAATTTATCTAAAACACTTATATATCTTTTTGTTACAGTGCTTTCATCATTTTTGGGTTGAATTTAACTGCTCTGACAAAAACATATAAATTGGTCTAAATAAATTACGAAAATTATTCATCATTTACAAATATAAAATTTTAAGATATTTAATCTGTTTTTTTTTTTTTTTTTTTTTTCTTAAAGTCATGTACCATTTATAAATCTCTTCTAGCTCCCTTAAAGTTGGTAAGAATTGAACTGCAAATCTAAAGTCCTCCAGCCTATTTCTGTAAACATTACCGAGGGCAACTAACTCATTAAGTGGTTAGCCAATTTCAGACCAAACAAAACAAGAGATTACATGTCCAGCAAAATAACAGTGTTTTGTATTCAAATGAAAAAAAAAAAAAAAAAAAAGCTTTCAAATAGTAATAATAGCAACCTTCAAGAGAACAAGGTAAGTACAAAACTATTGGCTGTTTTCATGTAGACACATCTGTTTAGATTATAGCAAAATGTCAAGAGGACACAAAAGCAAAAAGGTTTATTATTTACACATAAGACTTCACACTATACAAAACCTACAACTGACCCATTTTAACAGGACTGTAGATAATTTTGTATTGTACTTTTGGTATAATGAATACTAAAAATAAAATACATAGAAATTTAAAATGGTAACATGATAAACTCAAGTAGGCTGTCTGATTAATCTCATTATGATAATAGTCCAGAACTAATTAAGGTATGAGGGATGAAAAAAAATACGTCACTTTTAGTTGTTGTTTAATTAGCTATTGTTACATTATCTGAAATTCTCTAAGTATTTGTTCATTAGCTGCAGTTTTACACTTGTAAAAAAAAAATATATATATATATATATATATATATATATATATATATATATATCCTGCAGCCTTTCTCCACGGGATTCTAATGCATCTATCCTTTAACCTTTTGAATGTTTTGTCTCATTGTTGTTACTGCATGGCTCTATTGCAGTCACCCAGATAGCAAAAGTCCTTTGGAGTAAAGGCCCCCAAAACATGAGTTCTAGATCACAAATGAGTAATGGATGTTACAAGTTCCCTCATATTCAAGACTTAAATATAAAAGAGATCTGAAAAGCTCAAGAGAGTACAGAAGAAAAAAAATTCTATTGTTGAATTGTGAAAAGAAAAAAAAAACTCAACACATTATTATTATTATTATTATAATTACAACACTATTAGGTTAGTAAAAAAATTAGATGTGCCATTTTGTATGAGAGTAGATCAATTAGTTTGCAGCCTGATCACTATTCTATGATTAATATTAGATTCTCAAGAAATTAATGCAGATTTTATTTTCAACAATTTTTAGGAATGGAAGTTCACACAATTAAAATTATGTAACATTTTTGTCAATTTTCACATCTTTGAAGATTTTACCCAATTTACTTGAGTTTAAACTTGGCTGCAATTTAGCACAAATGATTAGAAACATCAATGAAGTTTGGGGCCAAGGAATTGTTAACAAATACACAGTGCAATGTTGGTTTCAAAAATTTGTTGTGGCAACTTCACTCAAAGATAAAGTCATAGAAGTTCTGTCATTGACAAAAATGAATGGAAGTTTTGGTAGGTCTTCACATAATGGTTCAATAGCTTGCAAGAGAACTAGATGTAAGCATTGGAACAATTTCTTGGCATTTGAATAGAATTGGAAAGTCAAAGCTTGAAAAATAGGTGCCACACAAACAAAAATCAGAAAAAAAACAAAAAAACAAACAACACATTGCCATTATAAAGTCTGCTCTTCTCTTCTTTTGTATAACAAATAGCCCATTTATTGATCCAGTTGTAATGTGTTATAAAAAGTGGATCCTATACAATAACTCACAATGTCTAGCATAATATTGACTGCATTAAAATGAAGCTCCTAAGCATTTCCTAAAGCCTAAAAAGAAGGCTATGATGACTGTTTGGTGATCTGAAATCAGATTAAGCCACTACAGCTTTGTTAATAGAAAAGGTCCAATCCACTTGCAGGATAATACTACAGGTTGCACAACCAATACTCCAGAAATTGAACAAATTGGGCTAGGAAACTGCTTTATCCAAAATCACTAGACCAACTACCATATTTCAAGCATTTTAAAAGTTTCTTGCAAGAAAAAGGTTTCAACAACCAAACAGCTGCAAAAAAATACCTTCAAAAAATTTATCACCACCAGAACTTCAGCATTGTTACCAGAATAAATAAACTTGTATCTTGTTGGCAAAAACATGTAGATTCTAATAGTTTTTATTTCAATCAATAAGGTTTATTCTGAATTGAGAGATGTCATTTTAAAGTTAATGTTTAAATATCTACATTAATTTCTTAACAATGAATTAAGTGCACTGACAAGAAATGAGATTATGCTAAAAAGATATTTGTTGTGTAAAAAAAAAAAAAAAAAAAAAAAGAATCAATGCTTTCTTTTTATGTACCAATGCTCAATATAAGAGAAATCTTAGAACTGTTTGAAGTTTTCTTGCCTGTTTCTTATGCAATCTGTCAAATTTACCAGTCTTTGGAGAAATTTAGAAACTAGCAAAATAGGTTTCATATGAACTTGTTTCTCTTGCTTATTAGCCAATATAGTCACTTTCTATTTGCCTGTTGCCTTGCAGTACATAGAGCCTCTAGTGAGGGTTTTATAATCAAACTGTTCCATGGGTTAGGGGAGATTAGTTCCATGCCCAACCCCTGTACTCAAAGGAAGGGTTAGTTTTCAGTCAAGGTTTTCCTTCCTTTAGACAGTGTCCACACACTAACAAGTTCCATCTAATGGATTTTTGAAAATCAGAGTTTTCCTTATCCTGCACTAGTTATCAGCCAAGTCTACCCCTACTATTTAACCCATAGCTGAGGGGATGAAGAGATGGTTTCCCCAAGGATATTTGCCCAAAAGCGAATGTAATGAACTCAAATGGAATTTGAATTCAGCTCACCAATTTCTCATTCAGTGCCATTAATAATCACACTACCCACACATCCAATATGGAGGCAAAAATACAGATTTGAAAAAAATCCCAAACAGAAAATTCTAACTAGATCATAATGTCAACCTAAATTGAATCTGATGGGGAAAGTTTACATCTGTATTTGATGTGTTTCAAAAAGAATTCTTTATTATAAAACCTGGACAAACTGTTACTACTCAATGTTACAGTGAGCAACTGGTTTGTTTGAATGACACATTGGTAGGGATGAAAAATTTATTTTCTGCAATGTCAATTCTTATTTTGGCTGTCGTCATACTTGCATGTACATATATGATGTTGCTGGTATTATGTTGATGCAAACATTTCCAGCATTTTCTTTGTCAAATATTTTCATATAAATTCATAGCATCATTATTCAGTGATCAAAGTATTTTCTTTAATTTTATGCTATCTTTAAAGTAAATTATGACCTTTGTGGTGAAAGTACATGCGGAAGTTGATAGCATGCCAAATGTATACATACTAGAGTTTGCTACTTAAGTAACAAGTTTAGGTTGGTAAGCAAGACAGCTGTGAAAAGTCAAGGATGTGGTAAAGACAAAGATAAAAGGATTTTTCTGGAATGTAGATAGAGATCTAGAAGGATTGGGGATGAAATCCCTACAAAGGAATAAAAGAAAAGAAGGGATTTCTAACCAACCATAACAGAGAACCCTCAAATGAGAATTAGAAAAGTCTCATAAATCTAACATCAGGTTTATTTACCTAAAAGATGAGCAAATCTTGAAGATTCCACTTTTGATGGAATCTTGACATTTACTGCCTAAATAAAAGGTAGCAGGCAACAATCTAAAAATGAATGCAAAGAGAAAGAAAGAACTAAAGTCAAAAGGTGAAAAAACAAAAAACTGCCAATAAGAGTTATAGTTCTTTATTACATGTCATTGTGAAGCTTATAGATTTATAGGCCAAGAGCCCAAATCATGGTATTTACACAGCTGCTATTTCCCCCACCCCTACTTTATTCCATGTTTACATATGTACTCAGAGAGAGATATCCCCTATGATTACTTCCTCCTGAGTGAAAAATAATTTTTTTTTCTATTTAAGAATTCAGAGAAACAAACCACTATGTTGGTATATATTCCACAATCATAAAGATTTCTCTTTAAATGCCACAACCTTTTAGGAGATACACAATCATGGCTTTCCATGGCTTCTTTTTCTTTTCTAACTGTATCACCATAATTTTTTCTTGAGAAAAATATGGGAATGGTTTCCAATTGCTTGAATTTCAGTTGTCCTCCTTGTAAACTGATTACCAAACAAGGCTAGAAAGCAAAGTCTTCCCTAAGATTTGGGGAAGACAAATGGATTCATCTCTTTCCCAAGAATATATTTGTGCAAAGTCAACATAAGCTATTTTGCTAATTCCATTTTCAACACTCATCTTCCAGCTGAATAATGACTGTCAGCATGGTGTCCATGCTATTCAACATATCCTACAAGATGTTTGATATGGGACAATGCCTGGCTTATTAGTTCACCCATAACTCTTGCTGCATTGCATCAACATATGCAAGAGACATGGAATAATAATGCATCCCATGATGATATTTGTTATCTGGACAATCACATGAATGTATGAAGACATGTTGTGTTAATGTCCAAGAAGCATATTCAACGTATCAATATGGCATCTGAGTACTGTTGATACATCACTTATTTTGGGACCTCTGAATATATTGATCATTTACTGTAATCCAGATGGTTAGCATCAAGAAAATTGAAGCACATATTCAGGATGTAATGATTTGATATTCCATCAGCATATCTCCAGAGTCATATATGCAAAGTTATATAATACTAGGCTATAAAGTTATGCCAGTACCATAGTTTACTAGTTCTTGTACCTAACTGCATAATACTGCAGTATTAAATGTAAATAAGGTGTCAATTTTATATACCATAAAACTTAGTTTTACTAAGTTCCTTCTGATACAGGGACATTAAGATTTTCTGTTTATTATGCCAATCTAAAATGCAATGATTCGGAGCTGTAAAAAGAAATGCAAAATACAGTTATATCAATAATAAACCATTTGAGATTCAAATCCTGAAATACAATGCAATTATTTATTAGTATCAGTAATTTAGTCTTAATACCATATTGATTAAATGGGCATAAAGTATATCATATATCCTAAAGCTCTTATCAAAACAATATCATACATGCATGCATCACCTTGGCTTGATAGGAAAAAAATAAAAGTATTTATTTAACACAGTAAATATTTTAACAATCTCTTTCCTTGTTGGTGCATTTAATTCAGTGATGAATAATTAGAATGAAAAACTTCCAATCAAAATTCAGCTAATAATGTGACATGATATGTTTTATGCATTGAGAGATCAACAAAGCATAAGAAATCAAGACTCATGAGGGTTTATTGCAATGAAAGACTGATAAAATCTCAAGATCCATTAAAAATTAGACACATACAGATTTACACACAAACACACTATTGTTTAATGTAACTATTAATCAACATTCCTAACAAAAATAGGCAGCATATAAAATTATGTTTTGCACTGAACCATTTCATACAAAATAGGGGTAAGCAATGATTTGAGAAATAAACTAGACTGGCAATGTTTTGAACATTTATGGGCCAAAATAAGCTCAAAGTAAAACTAACTAGATATGTAAAATGAAGATAACTACATTTTTTTTTAATTGTTCCTTTTAAACCATATTAAATATTTTCCATTATGAATAAACAAATAGTTCTTTTAAAAAGAATGTTAATAATGACAAACCAATGAAAATGAAATTTTTTTCAAGCCAAAAATTAAAGTGAAAAAATGCTTCAAAATTTGGGCTGTAAATGTTGATCTGTTAAAGACTGACTTAACCTAAGATGTAAATTTAGCATGATTTATCTTTGAAATGTTGACCCATTAAGAACAAGATAGATTCAATTCTATACTTCAACTTTGAAAATGTCTTCTTCCTAAAAACATGTAGAGCCACATGCTGAAATTGTCAGGGAAAAAGTTTAAAAAGCAGAAAATCCTTCACCTGAAAGGTATTTGCCAGCTTCGTCTCTTTAAATTTGCCTTTCAACATGTCCCTTAATTACAGACTGAAACAGATTCAATCAAGAATTGGAGCACAGTTCCATGGACTTTAGTTTAGGATCAGAGTGTAGCATATCTTTCATTTCCTCTAAAGCATTCTTATACTATAATGCTAGATTTTCACACTACCTTTGAGCACTTTGCAGTTTAGCAATGAGAGTAGTTTAATCAAGATCCCAATTCTCATTGTCATGTTTTTTAACACAATGCAGTAAAGAAAAAAAGAAAAGAAAAATAAAAAAAATTAAGTAAACTTTGTTTACAAACTCCCCATTGCATAAAGGGGAGTGTCAGAATACTCTGATTCATTTTTATAATATAGGACGAAGGCAATTTTTGTTCTTACCTGCATATATTCATACATACCTCTACATTTAAAAATTGTGTCATATCCTATTCCCATCACCTTATTATCAACAGGCAATTATCAAACTTAAATACAGTATTGGATTGGTATTCCTAAATGAACTGATGCTAAGTGCTGATGCTTTTAAAATACCTCATTTCTAGTAACTTTTTTTGTTGAATAAAAAATTGTACAGAAATCTATTAACTCAAAAAAATAATATCATTTGACGTTTCACAATTATTAAACATTGATATATTTTTATTACTTTCTTTGTTTTAGTCAACAATGTTTCAAATTCGCTCCTTATCCTAAGTGTCTGTACTTCTGGAAAAATCAGATAAAGTTACCAACTGTGACAGATATCGGAGGAAAGATGGTAACGCAACCAAAACTGCCTTCTTAGTAAACTTAAAGACAACAAAGTCAAAGAAACTGATACAAAAGAATTAAAAATTAAAAATGTAGAGTATATTAGAATTAGTACTTAACTACAATAACTACACTTTTATTTTAGCCGAGCGACAGTAAAAATGGTTTGAAAATTATCCAATGAAAAAAATAATTGATCTGTGACATAGAAAAATCAATTTCATCTTGTTATGGATATTGATCGGTCAGAGGTAGAGATGATTTGCGTGTCGATATTTTTCGATCTTTCAGCTTTCTTAATGTTATTCTTCTTAACCCTACAATTGTTTTTCAATCCTCATTACATCTTTAGTAAATGAGATACACTACACAAGCTTCAAATAAGCTTAATTAATACAAAAAAGAAAACAATTTTCCTGGTGCGGTTTAAAAAAAAAAGGAACCAGATTTATGAATAGGTTCGTTAGCATAAACAAAGTCTCTTCAGATTTTTGAGTAGCCATTTACCAAGACAGTAGTCAGAAATTTTATTTATGTTGATAAAACTGAAAAGGAATTTCCTTTTCCGATAGAAAAGGAAGGAGTGTAGCCAACAAGGTGATGAAATGACTAAGATTCGGTAGATTTTTAAAGCACAAATGGAATCCAGGCATTGTGCACATTTCACAACAATGGAAAATTGTAGCAATTGCAATATATTACGAAATATTTTTTTTATTAGTCAGCTCTTTGATATACACACTGATAACAAAAAAGAAGCCCTGGAAGAAACTTGTTAAAAAAATGAGTCACAGATAAGTTTCAGTTTGAAACAGAATTAAGATTAAGAACCAAGGAATTTTAATTTGACAAATTATTAAACCCAATTAAGTTTTTTCTTTTTCATGTAAAAAAAAAAAAAAAAAAAAAAAGAAGAATTATACGTTTTGTTATAATCAATTTATTTTGTTTTCACATCTCTAATTTAGATGACACGTCTTAGAATTGATTTTTCGCCATCATATTTTTAAAAGTTCTGGTTTGGCTAACTTTACTTAGAAACAGAAAATCGAGAAATAAGAAAAAAAAAATTTCAGAAACTTTATCCCAGTCAGTGCTCAATAGCTACATTTTTACTAAGATCAAAAAAAGCTATAAACTACTTAACTAGAAAATATTTATTTGCTTGTGGCAACCTTGAGTAAACAATACAATGAGATCGATCATACAATTCACCTGCTGTATACACGTGGCTTTGTAAATCGGTTTTATATAACAAATTGTTTTTGCTTTTTTTTTAGTATCTGTATTTTCAAAACATTGATATTTTTAAACAGTAGTATATCAAATTTCAGTAGAAAATATTTTATAACAAAAAAAAAAGCTAAAATTAAAAAATTGTTTTTTCTTTTTCAAGTGAGCAACAGGCAAAAAACATGATTTGTTCTTTAACAAGAAATAGTTCTATTTTAATTATAATATTTACATTTAAATTAAAATATAAATCTCGAGAAACAAAATCTATGTTTGTAAAAATGTAAAAAAAATAGCTTCAATTTTGTCAGGTACTTGTTTTAGTTAATATCAAATTCGAGAAAATCACCAGCTTCTTAACTTAAACTAAAATTGTTGAAGTGTAGATGTTTCAAACCTTATTCATTGCATTTTTATTTGCCTCAAATAAAGAGAGAAAATTAGACATAAGCCTTAAGGCCAGTTTAATGCGTGGCCAACACACGTGTGTTATGTAGCGGCCAAAATAATCCAGCACCACTTGTTTTTGTTTTTCTGGGGTATTTTTGTTGTAGCATAAAAAAGAGCGGCCATTTAACCCTTGAAATGCTGCAGAGGAGACAGGTCTCCAGGAGGCAAGCCATTTGTAAGCCAAAGCTCCCTCGATGCACCAGGCATTTAGATTTTAAAACAACTTTTTTTTAGAAAATTAGCATATTAAAAAAAATAATAATGCTAATCTAGGTGCTTTTTTATGAATTGTACTAGCATTCAATATTCATTGATACTACTCAATGTTTCTGATTAAAAATTAACTAGTATTGAAATACTAACTAGTTTAATTATTTGACTATTATTATTGCACAGAATTTTTTTGGGGGAGGGGGCTACTTTTTTTGTTTTGTTAATGAATCAATCACCGACTCTCCAACAAAAGTAGAAAAATCTTTCGGCACGCCAAAAAGAAGCGGGGACACAATTCTTTTACAATAGTGTAGTAATCATTTGGTTTCTTTTTCCTTTTTCTTTTTTAGTAAAAAGAAATCAAAAGTTATTATTGTAAAAGGAAAAGAAACATTTCCATCAACAAGGTATTTTTTTCTGTTCGTTTTTCTTCAGCATTTATTAAACATTTTGGCATAGTGCGTATTTATTTCTATTTAATCTCTAAAATAAATCTTCCATGACTTAGTTGATTGAAAAAGAAGACTGGATATGTTGAAATTAAAACATCTGTATGATTAACACTAACAGTCTCAAATACATTAAAAAGAATCAGGTAAAAGTAAAACAAAAGAGGAAAAATCAGACATGCAAAAAAAGTTTGTAAAATGCGCAAAAAAAATAAAAAAAAAATAAAACTTTCGAAATGTTTAGTTTAAAATTTAAATAAACCAAATGCAAATGTTTATTTTTAAATTCCCCAGTTCGTTTTTTTTTTTTACCGCCAATTGATGCAGATTTATTGCGCACTAGAATTTTCAAATTATTAAACAAGTCAACATTTTTTGATAAAGTTTAAAGCAGCTTGGTTTTTAATTCAAAATACCGCAATTTACTTAACTTAGTTTCCAATTATTTACCTGTTTTCAAAAGTAAAGAAAAAGGTTTTCGACAGCTCAATGAAAATTTAAGTCATTATTGAATTAAAAAAAAATAGTTTATTCAACTGCTAGATTTCCTCTCTACACGCTAAACTCCGAACCAGACATCGAAATCGCAAAATAAATAATTACTAATAAAAATTTATGTTAATCATTATTTTTTTTTTTTTAAGAAAAACTATAAATGAGCACAAAAATTACAGTAAAAACTAAGAAATAACGGAAGTGACTTCCAAAACCACGAAGCCTTGCTTCTGCATGAAAGTTAAGATTTATTTTTCTCGGGTTAAGAACGTTGAATGCTTTGTTAGAGGGAATTTTTGGAAAAGGAAATCAAACTTTAAAACAAACAAACAAAAAGACAGTGGGATGATTAACAACAAAAACAATAAAAAAGAAAAACATTCTTACTTCGTAGTCCAAGTAAGTATGGGATGGTTTACGTTTCCCGCTGTTTATTGGTGATCGGTCAAACATGATTATTTTCAATTTTTCTCTCTTTCAAGATAATTAGACTTTGGACAAGAAAAATACGAGAAAGGAGAGAAAGCGAAGAGACGAATAGGATTTATTTTAAGAAGAGGGAAAAAATCCTCCTCTCCCGTTATTCTAACTTTGAAAAAAAAAATTTTAGCTAGTATTATTTTAATTTTATGAGTGATAATCACCACCTTTCTATTGTGTTTGCTTTTTCGCAGTGGGGGGTGATAGTAACCCCCCCTCAAAGTACAAAGAGGGCCGATATGATTGTTTGAACTGAACCAGGTGTCAGCTTTTAATATGTAATCCACAAAGATGACGAGGGAAACACTAACCCCCAACTTTACATGACTGCTTCTTCCATGGCTGTGACGTCACGCGCGAAAACCCGCGAGACTTGACGTCACTTCAATTTTACTCCCAACCTTCCTTATTGCGTTTCTTTTTCTCTTCTTTTGTCACTCACTCTATCTTTTTCTTTCTTTCTTTCCTCCTTCCTTTACTCTCGCCCCATCTGCTTGCGGACTAAGCTCAGTATTAAAACGTAGAACGTAAAAAAAAACACTTGAGGTTTCAAAAATATTATTTTCAATTATGCAATACCGTCCTCTTTGAAAAAAGTTTTAATTTTTATTCGATGTAATATCCTTTTTCTGATTTGAAACAATTCAATGAAATTCTTTCTCTCTTTCTTTTTTTTTTTTTGAAAAATGAGTTTTTCTTTAAAATGCCATACCCCTTCAAGACGTAGGTGATCGTGACTCACCACAAATTTTTTTTTGAATTGCCATATATTTTGGGGGAAAAGAGAGGGGATTGGTTTCTGTTTGAAATTCACAGTTTCCATTTTTGCTGCCCAAGGTTAGAAATCCCAGTAAATCCTGCTATAACTGGGCGTAGAAGAGTTGGAATCATGTCTTTCCTAAAAAGGAATTGAATGTAACAGAATGGTCCAGATTTTGAACTTTCCTTGTCACTTCCACTTTCCCAACTAATAATCACTCCTTTTTATTTATTTATTATTGGGATTTAATTTGAGAACCACGAATGCAATATTTCACAAATTCACATTCTCACCTATTTTTCAAATCCTCACTACAACCTTTTTTCTTACTTTCAAAACTGGCTCCCAAAGCCTTGATTCTTATCAGAGACTAGCAGTGGAGCCCGGCGTTGCCCGAGGATGTAACAGTAAGAGATAGATCAAGTATTGACCATCATAAAGACTGAAAAATAAAATTGACAAAGATTATTGTTTAAGGTCGACGGACATGCATGTCTTAATTAGTTTTTTTTTTTTATACAAATTGGTCAAACCCAAACTCAATCGGTTGAAAAATGTAGGAAATCTGATCCCATATATAAACGAACACACACACACACACACACACACACACACACACACACAAACAACCTGGGTTTTATAAGTATAACTTGATATGGGTTGTCCCCCTTTCATTCTCCTGATGCCTCTTAATCGTGTTTTCAAATTGATTTTGTGCAAAAACAATTGTGTTTTTCCAATTTTTTGTCAGAACCACCGCAAGGTAATTTTACGTAGTCCTGTGAAGTTTTGTTGAAATCAGTTGAAAAATGTAGGAAATCCGATCTAATATATAAACGTACAGACACACACACACACACAACCTGGGTTTTATAATAAGTATGATAAGAATATATTGTCTGACTAATGAGAGAGCTGGAAAATATAAAAAGGAATTCCACCACCATTATTCTTTCCATGGTGCCATAAAGTCTGAGGGAAACCTTACAGTTTGTTCACTCCAACCTTTTTCCTTACTTTCAAAACCGGCTCCCAAAGCCTTGATTCTTCTTATCAGAGGTAAGAATATATTTTCTGACAAATGAAGGATCCAGGAAATTTGTATAACAATTTTGGAGGGAAAAGTCCCCCATTCTTATGAGCCTCCCAAATCTCCATAAATTTAGAGAATCTTCACCTATTTGGGAGTGAGTTTTCGACCACTGTCTGTGAGGTCGGTGATAGAGAGCAGCAGTCAACCTCGGAACCAGTTTCAACAAAGAACTACCTACTAAGGGGCCGTCCAGAACAAATGTCGGCCCACTATTAAAGACCAGTTGAAAGCTGCCTCCTTTCACCTACAAGACTTCTGTTGTCAACCTACAAACTCCCTCAACTGCAGAATTCCTATATTTACCAACATTTTCCTACTCTACAAGAACTGTGAGGAAAACTGAGTGTTTCTAACCAATAACAACCTTCTACTCGCTTAAAGAACTTTTAGGCGCTCAGAGAAATATTTTAAGTAACCTTTTTTTCTTTTATGAACATTTTCTCTTTTCTTAAAATTAAAGGATTTTTTCTTCTCCCTTTCTTTCTCTCCTAATTGTCTTTTTATCCTTTTTACCTTTTTTTTTTGTATATGTAAATAAAAACTTTCTTCTTTTATTGTTTTGAGCAGGAGTTTTAAGTCTTTCTTTATTCGTCCACCTACAAAAGAGAGTTTGTTCACTCTAATCTTGCTGTTTTTATTCAATACTAGCAGTAGAGCTCGGCGTTGCCTGGGGATGTAGCAGTAAGAGATAGATCAAGTATCGACCATCATAAAGACTGAAAAATAAAATTGACAAAGATTATTGTTTAAGGTTGACGGACACGCATGTCTTAATTAGTTTTATTTTTTTGTTTCTTTTTTTGTTTTGTTTTTTACAAATTGGTCAAACCCAAACTCAAACAAAAACATTGTTTTCAATCGTTATGAGTCTACCAATTGAATAGAATTTTATTATAAACAATTGTCTTGTAAATGGAATTTTTAAAGCATTCTGAATGTAAAAATAAAGAAAGAAGTGTGCAAGACAATAAGAAACACTACCTGCCAAAAAAAAGTTGAAATCGGTTGAAAAATGTAGGAAATCCGATCCCATATATAAACGAACACACACACACACAGACACACACACACAGACACACACACACATACACAAACAACCTGGGTTTTATAATAAGTATATTAATAAGTTAACTCGATATGAGTTGTCCCCCTTTCATTAATGTCTCTTAATCATGTTTTCAAATTGATTTCATGCAAAAACAATTGTATTTTTCCAATTTTTGGTGTTGTCAGAACCACCGCAAGGTAATTTTACGTAGTCCTGTGAGGTTTTGTTGAAATCGGTTGAAAAATGTAGGAAATCCGATCCAATATATAAACGTACAGACACACACACAATCTGCATTTTATAATAAGTAAGATTTGTTTCAATTTTTTAACCTCAACCAGGAAAGCTGGGACAAATTTCCCAACATTATTTATTTATTTTTGCTTGCTGCCTTATTTATTTATTTCCTGCAATAAATAGCCTTTCCATGAACAAAAATAAATAAATAAAACCAAAGATATTATGGGCAAACTTTAATCTCTTAATTAAATTTAAATTAAATAAACAATTTAAAAACGTTACTATTTTTACTTTATTTTATTTAATATAAAGGTTAAACTTTGCCCATATTGAAATCTTTCCTTTTTTTTATTTAATTTTCTCTTTTTTCTGATCCAGAAATGTTTTGAGTCACAATAAACTTTCCAAGTAATTTTATTGTAGGTTTTTTTTATAGTCAATTCACAATTGTGTTGAATACCATGCTTTTCATATATTGTGTATTGTGAATGGATACAGACTGACAGACAAAATAACTATTGAATAATTTATTTTAACAAACATGGAATTATAGGAGATTGAACAGCCTCAGAATGGAGTAACATAAATTCAGTTGGCAAGTTGGGTTGATGGTCACATTCTCAAGATTTATTGCATAAAAATATGCAATTGTGGCACAAGGCCCAAAAAAAGGGGAAGTATAATGAGGCTGGTCATCACCGCTATCTTATACCTAGCTAATCTGGTTCATGACCCATTCAGTTGTTATAGTTTTACACATTCACAAAAGAACTTGTCCATCATCATTCAATCCTCCATTTACCATAATACCTTACACACTCGGGGTGGGGGTGGGGGCTACAAAATGCATCCCATGACATGAAAAATTTGAAAAGTTCATGATTTTTTCTTTTAAAAATTTTATATACATAAAAATTCACAAATGATGAAAGGCGGGGGGATGATCCTCAAAAAGCAAAACCAAAATATAAAACAACAAAAGAAACAAAACTGATGTATGTTGGACCCGTCACCCCCTCAAAAAAGAGAGTCTACTGTATTCTGCCTTTAAGGCAAAATTGGGACTCTCTCGCTAAGGAAGAGGGAAGAAAAGATAAAATAAATATGGCTATGAGGAGAGGGGAAAAAGGCTGATCCAGTTGAGCTGGTAACATTCTCAATGGAAAATGTGCTAATGTATCATATTTATTTACTTCTTAATCACGTGATAGGCTCAAGAACACATTTTCAATTTTGGTGCATTTTTGAATTGAACACATTGTGCATAGGTGGGAACATGACCTTGGCATTGTTGGACCAATCAGAATATATCAGTTGCTGAAACTTGATTTGGAGCCTATATGTGTTTAGCTGTGCAAGATTAAAGAACTTTGCATGTGAAGATAAACAAAATACAATTTTCATTTATATTGTCCAATCAGGACATTGTTTAATGACAGCATTATGGAAACTTAGGTGTGATCCACTGATTCTACAAAATTAAAAGTGTAGGGAAACCACAATTGTTTTCACTTGGGTTGAGTGCATGGGAGTTCAGCACTTTTTAGAGAGGAAAACTCTTCTTACCTTTTTTTCTTTGCTTCCACCAGAGGAACAATTATTACCTTCCTAACACCAGGGCATCCACAGACATGGAAAATGGACAACATGTTCACAGCCTAATGTGAAAAAAAAAATAATTTTGATTTAGATTCACCTAGCTATGGACGGTCAAATGTTATTTCTTTGTTTGTTGTTCTGTTAAACATTCTCATCCTTTGGACAGTATAAATAATCATTTGTTTTGGAACATGTGTAAATCCTTTTAATATGTGCTTATAATTTGTGTTTTGCTTTGTTAAATGTTATGTTTGTTATGGGCGCATATCTTGTCTTTCTATATACGCATTCAGTGTTAGCATATCAATGGCTACACTAATGGTAATATTAGTACTCGGTGTACAGGTTAAAGCTAAAGCGTTATTCTTCCTGGCACTAAATAGCAGGTAAATTGTGGCTGGCTTATAAATAGTACTAATAAGAGGAGAAAATGTTTTATTCTTAAATGTCCTGCATATTTTCTGACCTACTGACCTAATTTCTGATATTACTGCTATCCCTATCATGATCTTACTTCAAATAACCACTACTGGACCTTTCTCTAGACTGCTACCAATATCCACCTTATTAACAAACTTTTTGTTATGCCAAATACCAAAAACTCACTCATCACTCAAGAAAATAAATAAAAATATATTATTTATTTTAAACCCTTGAGTCAGTTTGTTTTATTCCAAAATTTCCGATAAAAGAAAATCTTACCAACTAACCACATTGGTGACTGCCTGATGTTAAGACACTTACAACAGCTTCTTATAGTTTTGATGTTTGTGTTATACTATTAATCAAGATCTCTTTCTGATCCACAAATACATTTCCCCAGAAATGGCCAGATCTGAGTGCTAAGAAAGCGAAACGCAAAATAAAAATTTCTGCTTCATGCAGGGGCCCACAAAATAAATCCTGCAATAATTCAAAAATGCAATAGCCAATCACAAACTTTCCTGCAAAAAAAAAAAAAAAGAATGTCCCCGGGAACCAAAGATATAAAAATGGCACTACTTGCAGATGACAGACAGTTTGGCTTCAATACTTCAGCCTCGTCACATGACAGCCAGATCATCAAATCTCTCCTGACACCAACAGTGAGAGCCAATGGCAACTAAGGAACAACATATGAACAATTTTTGCCACCTTTCACTCACCTATGTACATTTTCTGAATTTTGACCAATACACATTATTGAATTTTAATCCTTTGCAACCAAACACTCGTTATAGAACTTATAAAAGAGAATCAATTCCATTTGTTATATTAGTGTTTAAGTGAATATGAAAGTAGTTATAGTGTACATATCTATGTTTATTCATAGTGGAAGTGTAGTGTTATGATCCTTAAGGTTCACCAATTATGGCCCTTGGCAGTTAGTCAGCAGTTTCATGTTTGATCAGCAATAAAGTACTACTGTGATATATTGCTGTCTTAATCTTTCTTACTAAAACCCAGTCAGTAACATTACAAAACATAATGTAAAAAAAAACAATGTTGAATGGATTTAAGTTAAATTTCAGCAGTGAAATGATTTAACTGTTGAAATTTTGTACACACATTTGGATTTGTAAGGACAAAGTGAATTAAGAATATCTTTTGTGATTATGGAAATATATACTCTATTAAAAATAAATAGATATATACTATATTAAATATATACTCTATTAAAAGGTTCTTGTTTGAAATGTGTTTTGAATTTCTCATCAGAAAAGAGAATAAAAGAATGCACAATTTGAAATGTTAATGATTAATCAAATCTGTGAATTGTGCCATGTCTGACAACCAGCCAAATATGAAAGTGTTTTATTAAGTACTAGCAGTAGAGCCTGGCGTTGCCCGGGGATGTAACAGTAAGAGATAGATCAAGTATCGACCATCATAAAGACTGAAAAATAAAATTGACAAAGATTATTGTTTAAGGTTGACAGACACGCATGTCTTAATTAGTTTTTTTTTTTTTACGAATTGGTCAAACTCAGACAAAAACATTGTTTTCAATCGTTATGAGTCTATCAATTGAATAGAATTTTATTATAAACAATTGTCTTGTAAATGGAATTTTTAAAGCATTCTGAATGTAAAAATAAAGAAAAAAGTGTGCAAAACAATAAGAAACACTACCTGCCAAAAAAAAAAGTGAATTTTTGTTGAAATCGGTTGAAAAATGTAGGAAATCCGATCCCATATATAAACATACACACACACAAACAACATGGGTTTTATAATAAGTATAACTCAAGATGAGTTGTCCCCCTTTCATTCTGGCGACAGAATCGTGTTTTCAAATTGATTTAGTGCAAAAACAATTGTGTTTTTCCATTTTTGGCACTGTCAGAACCACCACAAGGTAATTTTACATAGTCCTGTGAAGTTTTGTTGAAATCAGTTGAAAAATGTAGGAAATCCGATCCAATATATAAACGTACAGACACACACACACACACACAATCTGCGTTTTATAATAAGTAAGATAGATAGGCTTTCTTTTCTAAAGTAGAAAAAGTTATGTGACAAAAAAGTGATGAATGTATTAATATGCAATTCATGGTATCTCTTAGGAATTAGGTAACTCACGCTGGCTGGCTTGCATTATGGGTAATCTGGATGTGATGTGTCTGGTCTGAGGATGATGTAAACAGAAAGTTTTCAGCACAAATTAATTGTGAGGAATGATCAGATCAAAATGGTGTCTAATTTGCTGATTGAGTAATTGTGTATTATTTTATTATTAGTCAGAGAAGAAGAAGGCAATGTTTGTTATAGAATAGTATTCAGCAAGCTAGGTCTGTAGTCTGTGTTATGAATTTGATCCCCAATGGGAAGAATACTGCTGAGATTCTGTGCTTGACTAAGCTAAAATTAACAAATGTCTTAAACATTTGTTTATAGTAATCTAAATATACCAACAATATGCAATATGTTTGTTTATTAGTTTTACTGCATGCACCATCAGAAAAGATAGACATTATCACACATTCCAAAATGTATTAATCGAGTTTAAACCTTTTCACCATAAACTAACATTTTCTGCTAACATGAAGTGGAAAGATTATATTGAAGGAATTGCTAGGTCTGTTGCTAGGAATGTTGGTTCACTATTTTGTGATAAACAGTTTTTCTTCCTAAAATCTATCTTACATATTTATAATTATAAGTCTATCATTCATCCATGTACTGAATATTGCTATCACATCTGGTCTGGTGTTCTGCTATAAATATATAGCAGAAGCACCAGACAAAATGTTATAGAGATTCTAGATAAAATGAAGAATCTGCAGTGTTATTGGTCCTGACCTGGCATCTTGGCTTTAGTCACTTTCCCACTACCATAATGTAACTTCCTAATGCCTTTTCTACAAATATTTTCATGGTAATTGTTCTGATAGGTTTTCTTCTTTGGTACTTAGACTTTATGAATTTAAGCATACCACTAGATTGGCAGCCAGCAAAGTCTCATCATTTTACAGTTGAAATGGCTAGATGTAACTAAGTTCTATGCTAACAGTTTCTTCTCTTGCACTTATCACTTGTGGAACTCTCTTCCACCCTCTTGCTTTCCAGTCAACTTTGATCTTCAAAAATTTAAATACAATGTCAATCATTATCTTCTGTCTTCTTATTTCCTGTTCTTTTATTGTTCTTGATCCTTAATAATGTTTTCATTTTCTCATATTCTCTCACATTGAACAACCTCTTGCACTTTAGTGGCTTTATTGCCTTGCTTGCAATGAAATGATTGAAAAAAAAAGAGATTACTGCATCACCAGAGTTCTAAAAATAGAATGAGCTTGCATTAATTTCAAAGACAGCTTGTAAAGATTCACTGACCACTTTAACAAAGACATGGTAGAAATATAGTGGGTTATCAGTTATAGTGAAATGTATGAGTGTAGAAACAGATTAGTTTGATTTGGTCTTGTTAGTTAAATAGTCCACCATAAGAGGGGTATAAAATAAGAAAATCAAATTGTAAAGTGAAACAACAAATTTATATACATATAAATCAATTAAGGTCTCTACAAATAAAATTAATGTATTTTGGTTGATACAAAGTCGTCAAAATGTTCGTAGTAATCCTTGCAAGAATGAGTTTATGTGTACATAGGCAGAAACATATGTGTGGATGGATGTATGTATGCATGAGCATTATTGTAGGGTAGGAATGTCTTTGAAGTAATCACTCAGTCTTAAAATGTTCCGTTCATTTAACAAGTATAAAAGTGGTGAAGGAGAAATTAGAGATAATAATAACGATCACTTGATGTTTGTCAAGGGACATATTAATACGCTCATCTCCTTCTCTCTAGTGACAGGTGAACTTGCCCGTCTCTTATTTTGTTTGTGGGGCTTGAAAAGGTCATTTTGGAATTCACTCCTAGATATGATCCAGAGTCACATTTACTACTGACACCAAAATTTCAAAACTTTGGTCTGCCTGGAGCCAGTTGTCACTTATATAAACAATTAGAATTTTGCTTTCATCAGTCCGTCAACTCCAGTATGTTTGCAATCTGTCAAGTCTGTTTTTAATCTAGTTGGGTTTGATTTTTAACAAAGAGGTGCTACAAGATTGTAATGGATCATATTGCCATTGTAACTGGAGAAGTTGTTGCTGATGAGGATGAAGACTTTCAGAATAAATCAATTCAAAATTTTCAAAAGAAATGAATTTCAACACATGGAGGAGTTTTACACACACACACACATACACACACACACACACACACATATAATAATAATAATAATGGACTCTCTCGTCGGTTTTGACATATGAGAATCTGACAGCTTATTGATTCAGTTATGAAGTTTTGTGCAATAAACTTAAGTGGCATTTAAGACCTGCTAGTGATTTACAAAGGAGGCCACATATGGAGCAAGTGTGACAACTGTGAGATGAGATCACTGTTAGATTGGCTGACCTTTTAGATCTTGCTCTTGCTTCTTGAAGACGATTCAGACAAGCAGATTGAAAATTGCTGTGTTCACTAAAACACGTTGATCTCCATTCTACCCGCTTCTTGCTGAGCTGCTTCATTATATATATATATATATATATATATATATATATATATATATATATATATATGTGTGTGTGTGTGTGTGTGTATATATATATATATATATATATATATATATATATATAAAAAAGAAGCAGCTCACAAAAAGCAGAGAAGGAGAACATTATATCTATATGTATACAGGTAGTTCAAAAAAAAAAAAGAAAAAAACCTTTATATATTTAGCTGTAGTGTGTGTGATGTTCATATGGTTGGTTTGAAACTAAGTATTCACCTATCCAGAGGGTGCCTCTCTGGAGAGGAAGAGAGAGTCCCATGTTATTGCTACTGAGAAAGAGAGAGTGAATCCTTTTCTTTTATAGTTATTAATAGAGTGACACTTATGGATTTAAAGTTACCTGTTGTAGGTGTGTGCTTTTTCACATATAAATAATTAAAGAAGTAAAAAAAACTTTGGTTTCTATGGACAGTTTCTTCTTTTTTTATAGAGACTGTAGAGAAACAAACTTCTCAATGTTTCTTGGATATGTCTGTTTTCTTTTTATGGTTCTGTTATAACTCACTACTAGTGGTTATAATATTATATCATAGGCTATTCACCATGGCATCATTAGAATTCTTCCCGAATGACTCCAGCAGATTGGTATTTACCAACCTCCCCACAAGGCAGGATGTGGTACAAGACCAATTTTTATGTGCAGCAATTCCATGCTTGTAGACTTGGGTAAAAATTTTGTCTACCTCCCCAAACAAGACTCTTCTGGGTTCCTCTCTGCAGGCAGAAAGTTTGACAAGTCAGTCGTGAGCCTGGCAGCAAACTGCCCAACTCCAACAAACTTCTACTGGCACACTTTGAGTTCTTTATTTAAGCCTAGTTCAATTGCATTACTGGGGGTGTCTTATTTACTCCACAATATCTCCCCTTTTGAGATTTTATTTTTGTTTTTTTTTTTATTAGTAACTATTTTATTTTATTCTTTAGTATTTCCCCTACCCCTCTTTCTGGTGAATTCGCCATGTACCAAATTTTGTATTTCTTTCATTTTGGGTCAACCTCTAGTTTTTCTTTATGTTTCCTTTTTCTGGTAATCATACTTGTACATTCAATGAATTCTTGGGGTGTTGGTATGTCAAAAATATTATGCAGTACTTGCATAGGTTCTTCCTTTCTTACAGGCCTTTCTTCATTAAACCTTTTTCTTAACTGACTCCAGAGCCTTTTGTGTTTCATTTTTTTTTTTCTTTTACCATATATATCATTTTTCTAATTTGTAACCTTATTACATCGTCTTCCCTCATTTCTTTTTCATTTTTATATACTCTGAAAAACACTTTTTCACCAATTTTGAAAAATTTTCTTTCCTTCTTCTTCACCCGCCATCAGAGCTTTTCCATTGTATGTCCCAATAACAAATTTAGTTTTAACATTACTAAAGGATGTTAAGACATTTATCATTACTTGTTATCATGTGTGGTGAAGCAAAAAGTACTTTTTCCTACTATGTATAAGCTTTGGTACCTTGTCACCACTGTTATAGTTCTCTCCTCGTGTTTATAGTACCATGTCTTGCTTAGGCTACACCATGACATCAACAGAATTCTTCCCAACTGACTCCAACAGACTTCTCCTGACACACTTTTTAAGAAATTTCTCCCAGCTTTCCTACATGAAAGGGTTAAGGTTAAATGTGACATAATTGATAAAAGCAACAACAGCTTGAAAAATTAGAGTGGACAGTTCTCTCTTTTAGGTGGAAGAATAAGGACTCAAACTCCTGCTTGGGGCTTAACATGTAAATGTTTATTTACATACACAAAAAATGGTAAAAAGATATACACAAATATGAAAGAAAGAAAGGGAGAAGAAAAATCCTTTAACTTAAAGGAAGAAAAAATGTTCATATAAAGGCTTGCTCTGAGCACCGAAAAGTAAATTGTTCTTAAGGGGTTAACATTCACATAGATTTCTTCAGAGCTCTTGTTGAGAAGAAAATTGTCGGTAGATCCAAATTTTGTAGTTCAGTGAGTTCATAGGCTGAAGACAGGAATTTCTAGGTGCAAGGAAGCAGGTCTTAATTAGTTTTAGTAGAGGACCAACATTCTGTCTTTAGAGCCCTGCAGATAGATCTCTTTCTTGAAACTGGTTCCAAAGATGACTGGTGTTCTATCGCCAACCTGATGTCATCACAAACAATGTCAACTACTCACTGCCAATTTATCTGTATTTATTAACTAGATTAGAAGGCTCAGAAATATCAGGAACTTTTCCCTCCAAAATTGCTATACACTTTCTCAGCCCTCTAATTTGTCAGAAAATATATTCTTATCTCTGATAAGAATCAAAGGTTTGGGAGCTGCATTTTGGAAGCAAGGGCCCAACAAGTTGTGTGCATTACCACATGATTTTATGGCACCATGGTCAGGGCAAGGATAGTCAGATTCCTTTTTATATTTCCCTGCTCTCTTGTTCATCAGAAAATATATTCTTATCTCTAATAAGGATCAAGGCTTTGGGAGCCAGATTTGAAAGCAGAGGAAAAAGTTAGGGCAAAGATCAGAAAAGAGGCTAGAATGTGAACTTTATTGTAGTAGTGGTTCTCAAATTAAATTCTAATAACTTTGAGTTCTTTATTTAAGGCATCTTGCCTAGTTCATTTATGATAGTGGGGGTGTCTTATTTACTCCACAGCAGGTTTAGAACTAATTTAGGGTAAGTAATGATAAAAATGGTTATAATAGTCAAGCTCAAGTCAGGTTTGTGCTGAGTTGGAACAACCAAAGTAAAGGTTGTACTTACTTCCTCAGTGGAGGTTCTTCAAATTGCATCCAAATGCTATGTATTGGAAAGTGGTAAAAACATTGTTCTGTTCTTTTTGGAAGTGGGGTCATTAAATTTCACAGATGATCAAAACCCTTTTTAAAAAAAAACAAAGATTATTAGAGAAGAAATTCCATTCACTTTCACTGTACTTATGTACAGTGAAAGTGAATAGAATTTCATATAACTAATAAGTCTCTTTCTCAAAGGCATAATCTTGTAATTTGATGAATAAATTTTTATTTGGAATTGTTATACACTTTTGCCTTTATTTTTCATTTGTATTTATAGCTAAACACCAAGTTGTCCTGCTTTGCCTTCTTTCCTTCCCTCCTTCAGTCATTCCAGCAGTTAAGGTTTTGTTGTCTTCTTATTAATGCTCTCTAAGCACATTCATACTGAACTACTATAACTACTACTGACAACATATATACTGTCCTTTTCTTTACATTAAAAAAAACAACATAATATTATATTAAAAGATTATTTGCATAAGACTAAGTATTCACCTATCCAGAGGGTGCCTCTCTGGAGAGGAAGAGAGAGTCCCATTACAATATATTTTTATGAAAAAGATAAATAATTGTAATTGATCAAAATATTAGTTATTTTGGAGATTTTTAAAATATTAAAATTATGTCAAATGCTTCATATTGCTGCCTCAATGATATTGATAGCAATCTCACTCAAATATGATGTTTGTTGTGGGTGGTATATTGGCCTGCAAACAGATATTGAATGATGGAAGATAACAACAAACAATATGAACACTTGAATAAAAAAAATATATTGTTAAGTTACAGTTCCTAAAGCAAAAATATCTCTGTATTTTCATGTAAAGGGTGAGAAGAGCATTGAAGTGTGTTGTCCTAAAAAAGAGTTTTTGTAGTCAGTGAAAAGTGTTGTGCTGAAAAGGACAGTTTTGTCCTTGTTAGAAAGTGTTGTGCTGAAAAGGACAGTTTTATAGTAGTTAGAAACTGTTTTCCTAAAAAGAACAAGCTCTTACAAGGAGTAGATATTTAAATAATATTTTTAAAAGTCAACAGTTTCTGCACAAATCAGTTACAGTACATCAATTAGCTTCTGTAATAATTTGTATTTCCACTACAAACTTTTACAGCCAGCAACTCAGTACTACACCATATTGTTATCATTAAATGACCTGAATATTTAGAAAGCATTGTACCATTTCCAGTACTAATTGTTCCCACAGATAAATTAGTGTAATAAGATCTTGCTAGATTGTATATAATTCTGTTGTTAGCATTTACCTCCAAAATAGCTTGCATCATACAAGTGACCACACAAATAAATTAAATGTTTTATTACTTAGAATTATTTGTTTTCAAAGAACATGTCATGAAATGTGATTTCCTTTTTATTTTATCAGTCTAGCATTAGTCATTAATCGCTCATATTGTATTCAATATCTATTTGCTATCCCATGAAGGCAGAATGCAACACAAGGTCGGTTTAATTTGGGGAGCACTAACAGGTGCACCCAGGCTAGGGTCCAAAAATAGCCCAGCCCTAGCAGCCATTGATTGCACTAGCATCGGTATTACTACCAACTCCCACTTTTGAATACAATGAGGGAGGTACTGCTACAGGCAGCTGTTCCCTGGAACCAGGTAACTTTCAATATTTTTGGTTACATTTTGCCCGAAGACAAAGACACAAATGAGAGATGAAAAACGAGATATGATAAATGGGATCTTGCAAGTTCAACTCACAAGACTCATGTATAGTATCATCTTACTGCTCTCTATGCCTTCGCTATATACTAATCAGGCAGTCATTTACATATCACTATAGAAACAAACTTTTCAGAAATTAACTTTAAGGTAAAGATAAAATAGCATTTAAAATAAAATGAAAAAGGTTCACTCACAAAAAAGCCTTTTATTCTCAACACCAGTTTATTAATGATGATTAATATAATCAAACTTGACAGTGTTCATGTGAATGCATTTATTTGCAAAATAACAATCTGTTATATTCCATGCTAATAGGAATATATACTTGAAAAACACGGTGGATAAAATAAGTAAAGGTTTATTGTACAAAACTGGTACAATAAGAATAAAGGTAACAGTTATGCACAAGGTTGTCGAAGTTACCTCCTCCTAGGCTCCTTAAACCAAAAGAGAACAGGTCATTTCGACCATGACTTCTTGGTTGTGCTCCCTACACGCTGTTAACCCGAGGTAGAGATTAGCAAGTTACCTTTTCAGTTTAGTTATATTACAAACCTAGTTGTAATATACTTCTAGACATTTTTAGGCCTTAGTTTCCTTTTAGCTAATCTCGACTTATTTTTTATATAGACTTTATTGTGTTAGCTTACCCAATTCTCTTGCTAGTCTCCCTTACCACAAGACAGTGACTTCTCGCTAAATTTAGGGTAGGTGACTGAAACGGTCGGATACGCAGGCTCCTGGCCTTTGTGGCCAGGACGTCGACCCGGGCTGCATATTAAGTTATGCTCCCATTTTTTTTGTCTGTTAACTTGGCGATAGTTGGAAACTTTCCTTCTCTCTCTCTCCTTTGCCTACTACTCCTGGCTCCTTGGCCCTGTTCGACCCTCGGCATTCCGTCCCTACTGGCTGCCTGCACGTTGTCCATAACCTTTCTTCTACACTATGTTTTTAATTATTACGGGAGGTTACTAATATCAGACTCGACCGGCAAACACGCAATGCCTGCACTGGACCTTTGACATGCCCGAACAATGCCAGCTCCTCTTTCCTTCCCAACACATCAAGTTGGCATCCCAGCCACGACCAACATCAACTGCAACAACCAACAGCGATCATCCTGGCAACGACCAACATCAATTTCAACTGCAACAAACACCTGCAACAACTACAGTGGTCATCTCAGCAGCGACCACTTGCACGACCAGCAGCGACCACCTGCATGACCAGCAGTGATCACCTGTAACGACAGCTGTAACAACCAACCTCGACCATCAATGCCTGCACCGGAACATCTGCATCTCTACCGTTCCAACCACCTTTATTTCTTTATTACTTTCCTAGAATAAATTAGCTTATATCTTATATATCCTTGTTCTGTTCTCTATGTTGTTTCACCTTGTCAGATTTAATGTCATCGAAAATGTTAGCGGGCCTCTTGTGACCTCATCACCCTTTTGTGATACGGGGGTGCACGAGGGGTCCACTACAAGGTCATCACAAGTCAATCCAGTAGTGAGTGCTACTATTGGAAGGTCAGTAGTCCTTGTGGTAACTCCTTTTATTTCTTACAAATCAACAATTGTACATATTGTAAAGTGTTGTTGGTTGTTTGCCAATAATAAAATTTTGGCCTTTTGATTAAGAACTCTGCCTTTGTTGTAACTCAGTTTTTGGTGTCAATATCTTCAATTATATTTTTATATTTTATTTAAGTGGTAACCCCTCAGTGGGCTGCTACATGTTTATAGTGATGTTACCAGCAATATATTTTATAGTAAAATTACCAACAATACATTTTATAGCAAAATGACCAACAATACATTTCATCTGTAGTTGAAAGCATACAAAAAAATATCTAGTTAGAGCCATAAAATTGTGTTCAAAATATTTAGATGTCAGTATTAAATAGCTCATGGGGGTTGATGTGCTGCTAAAAACATCGACCAACATGAAAAAACTCTTTTAGGACATTAATCCATATACTGTATTTTCCATCTTATAAGACACTGCGTCTTGAAAGATGCACCCTAATATTGGAAAGAAATTTCTAAGAAAAAAAAAAGTCATTCTCATACAACAACACATTCACCATGTGTCCCTCACATACTGGCACCATATATTGTTTACATTAATCGCTTGTCCGATTTTGTTTGTATGGCAATGATATACTATTCAAAAGCAGAAAGGCTCCTGCCACTGCTAGTAAACAGCTTGTGGCTTGGCTTCAGGAAGGTTTATAATCTTGGAAATACTTGTAACAGCTAAGTACTGAGATTACATCATATAAATTATATAGATAGCTAACATTATAGCATAATGAATCAACATACAAATAAATGAATCAACATACAAATAAATCATTCAAGCCAGTTAGATGACCGTCCAAGCTTACTTGAGCCTGGGTGTTGCCTTACATTTATCTTGGAAGATACACACATATTTTTCAGGGTATTTTTTAGGAAAAAAAGTGCATCTTGTAAGATGGAAAATACTAATATTCTACAATTTCAGAAAGAAATCAAACTGTATTCCAAAATGTAATTTCTACAAAACTACAACATAAATCACACATATCACCACCTCTAGTAATTATATCCACACAAACATGTATATGCACAAAAGCTAAGTATCATCTACCATGTATTCAATTGTGAAAGCAGAATAACATATATCATATTTTTATTACTTCAAAGCCCCAAGAAAACTAAATTTTGTCATTAAATGACCCATAAGGAGTTGATATTTAGTTTCCTGCTTAAATTTTAAAATATTTTATTTGTGATCTAACTAATTTCATTGGGTTAAAAAAAACTCCAATACATTTCCTTTGTATCAGTACTGAAATTGACAAAATTTATGCAAAAAGTGGATCACAGAGCCTTAATATTTCTCTGACTCCTCATTGGTCAATTAATCCTAATATGTTTTCCACTATTTTCACACAATTAAAATTAATTTACTGCCAAAGAAATCAAAACAGTTCCTGGAGCCTACCATGTGATTAGAAAGTAAATAATTACAAGCAACATCAATTCTTTCTCTTTTGCCTTCTCTCACACACATGATGTAGCAGTGAAGAAATTATTGTGAAATCTATACTGAGTAAGATGTATCAGAAGGTGATTTTTTGTGAAGGCCAAGAATGTGCATGATCGTAATGCATTTATCCACAACAAATAAATCAAACAAAAATAAATAGACAATTCAACTTCAAGAAATTACTGAAAAAAAACGTCATTAGAGATTTCAACAATAACGTGAATTTATATATTTGGCATACACAAAGTGATAAGTTGCTTGTTAAATGTGGCAAGTGAGATAAGGGTACAAAGATTGTACATGCAGAAATTTAGTGAGTAAAGGTTGATAGTTTAAGTTTGTTTGTGGAATTAAAATAGTTTGATATCTGCAAGGAAAATTGTCATTTGAGTAAATTCAAGTGATAGTGTGTATGTGTGTGACAACTGCTGGTGTTGATTTAAGTTATGAAGAGTTGTTTGCCTTTAACTGATAGGTTAAAGTTGATTGAATGTACAATTACTGTTTTGTAGTAATAATGTTACTTTTTAGTAAATTGTAAGTTAAGTTTCTTCACGTGGCAATAGTTGTGCGAGTTGTGTTGAGTTGTTGAAAGGTTGGTAGTGGTTATTGAGTCAGTGTGTTGGCATACGTGGAGTCTGCTGGTATTTCTCGAAACTCAGTGTCTGACTAACTTGAATTAAGTTGAGCGATTCTTTTTATAGATTTTTGGGTTTCCAAATAGGCTCCAGGGACCTGCGCGGGAAAAAGGTTTGTCTCAACTTTTCTACATTTTAGTGTCCTTTTAACCAATGAGGGATTGAGTTTGGAAAAGTAAAGTGATGATTGGTTAAAGGTTTATTTGGGGAAGAGTGCATCTTTCCATAGGGGGTGACAGGTAAATGTGGAGGAGTGCACAAAATTGTATTTGCCTCTTTAAGAGAAAATGCTATGCAAACATTATGACGTACACACACACATGCACACACATACATAAGAATATTGCACATCTCTTAACTAATCTTATTCACTCCTTAAACTACAAGCAACAGACACTTATTTACTTCAAAATCCTCTGGAGCTATAAGTTACGATTCAACATATTCTCAGCTTTCCAGAATTCATTCACTTATTCAACTCTCTTCTTCGGAGAACAACAATAAACGGCAAGTTAATTCAACTTTTCAATATTCAAGTGAAGATTTACATTTTCCCTCAATCAACAAGTTTATTTGAACTCATCTTACATTGAATTTTAGCTTATAACATCTTATCTAAGAACATTTTTTCCATTGAAATTTACTGTTATTTCATGAACTGAAATCTTTCTGAGTCCAGAGAAAAAATATATCTTCCTTAAAGTTTTAACTAATTCAAATAACAGTTAAAGGGAAATAACCCCTGGTATTAATTTCAACTCGTAAAAATCACACACTTGATTGCTTTGTATGTCATACAGTAAAATGAAGATTGTTGCTATAGAAACAGTTTTTGTGTTTTTTCTCTTGTTTGCTTTTCGTTTGCTTACATATTTGTAAATGTAAAGTAAAAAATGTACGGATTGAATTGAGGCCATTCAAACCCCTACAGATATGCTGTTAAACGGTTAATTTGCAGATTAATTTCCCGAATTTTACATTTAGGTGTAATAAATGTACATGCTTCATTCAAAAATGACTTGATAAATTTGATAAAATCTACCATTTTGGAGTTATTGACAGTGAGTAAAAGTTTGGATTCATTTGCGCCGCGGCAGTCATTACTGACGATGTTTGTATACCTTTGCTGCAGAAAGCTAAGCGCAGAAGAACATTAACAGCTTTTTAACTGATCTTACTTGTCTCAATTTGGCTCAATTAGTGCGCAAGAAAACTATATTGTGTGTGCAATAATCAAGACAAGTGAATATCCCACTCATAGCTATTCCACAATAAATGTATGCAAATAACATCAGTAATGACTGCCACAAGAAGGCGAATGAATCCAAACTTTTACTGTCGATAACTCCAAAACAGTAGATTTTATTTTCATCAAATTTATCAAGTCATTTTCGAATGGAGGATGTACATTTACACTGACTACAATGACACCTAAATCAAAATGTAAGTATTCAGGAAATTTTTAATGCAAACTGAGCGCTGGTCCTAATCTGCAAGTTAACCAATATACTTTAATACTGAAAGTGAAAAGTTTTTCAAATTTACTTATTAATTTATCGCGATTTTGCTCCAGTAACAATAACCTTTTAAAGAAAAAAAAAAAACTACTGGAATATATTTTTGTTTTGTACTGTTTTTGACTGTTCACCGTTATACACCGTTTTCTATACCACATGTATCTTTTCACAAGTGACAATGTCGAAAAGCCAAGTAAATTTATGCAAATTGATTATTCGGGAAAATTTTGCTGAAATTGCAGAGAAACTATGTAGCATCTTACTGGAAGTGGGCCCTTGTCCTTTGAAATATCTTGTTTTTCAAAGTGGGTTCAAACACGAACAGGTACGTAACACGTTATTTTGTTTAAAATTACATTAGGATTCAAACAACGTCAATAGCTTGGTTACTTTGATTAAAATAAATTGTGACTACGGTAATTTTCTCCAATAAGAATGAAAATGATTAAATTTAAAATCACAAGATTTCGTTTTCGAAAGCTGGAAACGTTATATTTGTAATTTGTTGTTTATTATGTATTCATTTGGCAGTAAAAAAGTAGCTACCCCCTTTCAAAGATTCGCTAAAAAAAAATGAGCATGATGAAAAATGTCCCAAACATAATAAAAATAAAGTTTTATCGTCAAAATCTTTGTTATTATTAAGAGAAAAACCAAAGCACTATTTTTGTAAATTTTCTTTTAGAACTTTCGAAATTTTAGTTACAAATTGTTTTTCTTGCTTCAGCGGATGACCATGGGAAATTTTAGCGTCTTTTTGCAGTGAAAAACATTAATTTAGAAATTTGTGCAAAAATCAGATAAATTTTCAGGACTTATTCACAATTGAATTAGATTATTTTTTTAAATGTTTCTTTTTAGAAAATCTTTGAATGTAAAAATATTGTTTTCTTTTTACATCTGTTAACCTACACATTTAATTTTATGATATTTCGAGAAATTCTTTATATTGTAGCGTTTGTTAAGGACAAGTCTTCGGAGAATTTAAATTTTAAATCATGAAATTCTTTTGGTCAAACAGGACACCCAGTTACAGAAAAAAATTGTTTTGAATTGTAAAATAAAAAAATGCAATAAAACTAACACATCATTTAATTTATTTATTAGTTAAAATTTTTAACTTAAAAACTAAGACATTATTTATTAGAAAAGCTTTTAATTGCTTTAAGGTGTATGGACACTATTGTCTTAAGAAAAACATTTTTTCCGATGAATAATGAATTTTTACAAAAATTGTTTTCATCTTAAATTTTAATTATAATTTATAAAGTTTTGTACAGGTTTAGGTAATATGGTTAAAAACTATATTTACTAATCAAAAGGATAACGATTACTACAATTCATTCATTGACTCTCCAACACCACCAGTATTTTTAAAATAATTTTGATTTTTAATTTTGTGTGAGTGTAAATGTACCAATTAACTAGGAGGTTGCTACTCATACTTCCAATTAGAGAGATCAATTTCTTAGCAGATATATATCCTAAAAAACGTGGTATAATCAAGAATCATGTTAATGAGGAAATGTTGCAATAGGCTGAAAAATAAAAATATCCAGTTTTGATATATGTACTATAATCTTACTGAAATAAAAAAAAAAATGAACACTATATTTTTAAATCAAGATTGAAAATTGTTTATAATGGTGTTAAAAGCAGATACAATGAACTAAATGAGAATGAAAATTCAAAATGGGACACATTAAGTGAAGCTATAGTGACATCAGCAAACAAGATAATTCCAAAGAAAACTAGACAAGAAAAAAGGAGCGAATGACAAATGAAATCCTTGATATAATAAAAAGGAGACAGCAAACAATGCCAAGGTATGGTGTAGAATATAGTACATTATGCAAAAAAAAAAAAAAAGAAACAAACACAGGCAGGCAAAAAAGGAATAGCTCAACAAAAAGTGGGCAGAAAGAATGAACCTCACAGATAAGGCAAATATGCATAAAAGAATAAGAAAAATAACTGGACAAAATATGTGCTCATTGACTGGATGACTAAACTCAAAAGAGGTAATGCTGATAATATAGAAAAATGCCTCAAAGATGGTAATGAACACACCGGAGAACTCTTTTATGATGAAAGAAGAAAACCTGCAATACACAAAAATATTAAAGTGTGAAATCAGCATTTGCCAAATTGAACAGGAACAAAGCAGCAGGACTAGATAGGATTATAATAGAGATTCTGGCTGCCTTAGATGATTCTGGCATTAATAGTTAATGAAATATAAAACAGAGGTGATATACTGGAAGACCTTAGTAGATCCATTTGTATAGCACTGCCTAAGAAGTCGGGTACAAATGAATGCAAGCTTATTTTGAACAAATAAGCTTGCATTCATTTGTCAGCCTGTGCTACATAGGAAAACATCCAAATTCTGATAACAGAATTAAACTGGAAACCAGAGAAGACTTGTGGTTTCATTAAAGACACTGGGACAAGGAATGCAGTCTGTTTCAGTATGTGTTTGGTTTATTTTGTTTTACGGCATATCAATCTCAATGGGTTATTTAATGCCAACAAGATTTTTAGGATATGCCCGTATGAATAGAATATGTATTCTTTGTAAGAAATCAATTTGTAGATCAGGTTTCATTGACATGTTTTGTAAAGAGGTTCTTGTTTGTCAAAAGTTGAATGTATTGCTGGTAATAATTTTTTTTTTTTTTCAAAAATGTATTGCTGGTATTTTTACTATAAAAATCTATTTTTATGCTCACAATCATATCAGAAAGAGAAATACAAATGTAGAAAAATGTATACCTATGTTTAAGTGTCTGATAAGGTATAACACACCTGTTTTAACTGCTAGGTAAGTTTGATTTATTTGGGGAAGATGATAGAATAATCTAAGACTTATATTTGGAGCAAACTACCTGCATACATATTAAAAATGAATTCAGTAAATACTCCAAACTAGAAAGGAGTATAAGATAAAGACTTGTCTTCTCATCAAAAATATTCAAACTATACAGTGAGATGAGACTGGAAGTCCTACTAGGATTCATTATTGGAGGCCACAGTCTTAATAACATACAATATGCTAACACAGATAAGAAACTCTTACAGAAGTTAGTTAAGGAAATTTAGAATGAAGGACTAAGCATATTGTAAAAAGAAAAAAATGTATGATTGTCAGCAAACTACAAATTGGAGATACCAAAATCAAGCAAGTATGAAAATATAAATATCTTGGAAGTGTTTTAATAGAAGACTAAAAAAGTAACACTGACATGTGAGAATAGTGAAAGATGTCTTCCAAAAGCTAAGCAAAGTATTACAAAAAAAAAAGGGAAAATTTATTAGAAACAAAGAAAAGAGTACTTAACTGTTATATAATATTGGTTGTCCTATATGGCAGTGAACGCTGGACAATCATCTCGCACATGAAGAAGAGATTTAAGACTTCAGGAATGTAGCTCTATAGAAGGATGCTGAGAATCCTATGGATTGAATATGTGAGTAACAAGAAAGTTTTAGGGAAATTGGAACCAAAAATAGCATTTATACTTGAATCAGAAAAATTGAACTTTCTAGGGCACCTAATAAGGAAAGAGAGCTTGGAGAATTTGACATTCACAGGACATATTGAAAGAGGAAGAGACATAGGAAAGGAGCAAATAACCAACTTAATGAGCTCTTGTAAATTGTTTACCAAATGGTATTAGGAGGGATAGCAGACAAATTTTACGAACAACAGGAAGAGCCATTTTCATACAGGAAACATTTGACCGATGAATGCCGGTTTGAAATTTACTATAAAATATTTTTCTTAAAACAGTTTTCCAGGAAATTAAACTTCCCAAGTCCACTGCTTATGATCAAATCACACTGAAAACATTGGTTCTCATTTGATCACTGAAGTTAAGCATTGTCAAGCCTGGAAAGTACTTAGATGGGGAACTGCTTGGGAATACTGAGTACTGTAAGTGACCTCCTTCATTTTCTTATCATTTAATTCCAAGAAAGGTAATAAAGCCACTAAGATGCAAGTGGTTACTAAGTGAAAAAGAATATGAGAAAAAGAAAAAACTATTAAGGAGAGAGAACAATAAAAGAACAGAAATTAAGAAGACAGAAGATAATGATTGCCACTGTATTTAAATTTTTGAAGATCAAAGTTAACTAGGAAGCAAGAAGATGGAAAAGAATTTCACAAGTGAGAAGTGCAATAGAAGAAACTGTTAGCATAGAATGTACGATTACATGTAGCCATTTCAACTGTAAAATGATAAGGCCTTGCTGTCAGTGAAAGTATCATTGAGTAAAGTTCATCAGAACAATTACCATGAAAATATTTATAGAAAATGCACAAAGAAGCCACATGGCAGTGGGAAAGTAACTGAAACTAAGATGTTAGGTCAGATAATATAGCAAATTCTTCTTTGTATTTTATCAAGAATCTCTAAATACATAGCAGATGCACCAGACCAGATGTGGAAGCAATATTCAATGTAGGGGTAAATAGTAGACTTACTGTAAGATAGATTCTGGCAAGAAAAATTGCAGTGAACCAACATTCCTAGCAGTTAATTCAATATAATCTTTCCACTTCATGTCAGTGGAAAACAAATCCAAAATATGTCTCAGCTTTAAATAACCCCCAAAAGGTTGATGAGCCATAAAAAAAAACAACCAAATAATCTCAAGTCCACTGTTATTGCTCTTTCATTGATATGATTTTCCTTCCAGATCTTTTAAGATAATGTGAAAAGTTAACATCTTGATTATATAATTATTTTCCTTTATAGTTACATTTGCTACCCATTTTTATTGTTGGAAGGCTTCAACTGATGTGTTTTTTTTTTTTTTTTTTGTGTATGCTTTAAAACACTGATATTGCAGTGCCAGTCTATAAGGTTTCATGAAGAGAAAGATTCATTCACTTGAAGCAATTTTTAATTATTGATCATGTTGAAAGCACATGACCTAATCGCACATATGTAACATTATCATTTATTTAATTCTGGACTTCATCAATTACTGTTACTGAGTCAATGTTTGGTTTTGGAGTTTCCTCTGTGAATTTTACATTCTCAACGATATGAGAATCTCTCTGGGGTGGGTGCTTATACATCTATTTACCATCCTGTTTGTCCCACATGTGCATATCATATATCCAGCTGGATCAGCCACTGACATTATGTAAGGTGTAAATCTGCACCTGGTGGCTATCAGGTCATCTTTCAGGTTGACCTGCTGATGCACCTGATTTCTCTGAAGCTTTAGCATAACATTGAGTGCAAAGCCTATTGTTGGTATTATCTGGGGTGAATCACATACTACAATAGGAAAGGCATATCAATCTATTTTATTTATAAAGTTAAAGAAAATATTGAATATTAACATTTTAAAATGCATTGTCATCAAATCTGTTTCACTATGTGTTTGGTTTATTTTGTTTTACAGCATATCAACATCAATGGGTTATTTAATGCCAACAAGATTTTCAGGATATATCCATATGAATAGAATATGTATTCTTTGTAAGAAATCAATTTGTAGATCAGGTTTCATTGACATATTTTGTAAAGAGGTTTTTTGTCAAAAGTTGAATGTATTGCTAGTAATCATTTTTTTTTCCCAAAAATGTATTGCTGGTATTTTTACTATAAAAATCTATTTTTATACTTTCATAATGTTATGGCCCTAGTTTGGGGGTTAACTATTTTGCCCATAGCTGGGACCCTAACAGGTGCTTCCACCCTGTGTTAGGCTAGACCTGGGAACAACAGCAATTAAGAGGTCATTCCATGCTCCCTAAAACCTCTTGGTCAGAAGCCTTTCTGCCACATGTAGTTTATCATCATACCTAGGACAATTCAGTATGTGTGCTTAGTGTAACAGTTATCGACACAGAGAGTGAAATTGTCAAATTCAAATTCTGTCCTTGTGTGTTTTCACTCTCACACTAATGACCTTGAGAAAGGCATGAATACATCCCTTATCCCCACCCCTAGCTATGAGTTAAATGATAGGGTAGACAAGCTTTCTAATCCTGGATGGCAGCTAGTCTAGAAGGATGAAGCTGAATTCAAAATCCATCAAGTAAATAATCACTCCAAATCCATTCCATTGCAATTCACAGATAATAAAGAAAAAGGAATATGTGGAGAGCCATGATAAACTACCTCCTAAAGAGACATAGCATTTTGAGAGAGAGAGAGTCACTATATAAATTTTTGTAGGTAGGATTATATTAAAAAGTTTGTTTTTGGTATCATAATAAACAAATAGCTGGCAATGGGTCCTCTATAAACAGATGAAGAACAATGACTTAGAATATCTAATAAGTTCTATTGTATATTGATTTTAAATAACTTCCCACCTGAACTGGTTTATGATGTTAGTTATTGGAAAAGGTAAACTGCTTTCATTGACTGCTAAACTTAGCTTTTCTTTAGAAAAATTAATATCTTTAATTGTAAAGTTTACTTTAAAAAAACTTCCTTCTGTTTGATAATCATAGCTCAATTAGCCATCATTATAGGGTCACTGTGAGCATGTTGTATTCATTAATGTTTTGCAAACACATACAAAAATGATTGTAATCATGTAGCAATTTTTAACGTTTTTGTTTTAATATCCAAAAACTAACTATATATATATATATATATATATATATATATATATATATATATATATATACACACACAAGTTTCATTAAAGATGACAGACAAGGAATTGTGATTAAGATTTTATTTAATTTTTCTCATGTTCAAACAAGTGTTTTCTTTTCTGAACACAGAGTGTGTAGAAACTGTCCAAATATTCTATAATTCTGAGTACTTTCGGCTATACTTTTAGCCATTATCAAGGATGATTTTATTTTTACTTTTTAACCAGATATATGAGTTGTGTGTATGTAGTAGTGTGGCCAATGTAATTATTTGTGAGTTTCGTTTAATCAGGAATTCAGTTCCTTAAGGGGCATTTGAACTTGTAAATAATGTTAATAATGTTTGTTCTTTGTAATTTTGACAGGCATGTTACTTTTTAGGATAAGGTTAGGTTTTAAATGTTTTTGTAGTATATCATTTTTTTTGTTCAGGTTCATTGGGGTAACATATTTCTTTATGATATATCTAAGTGAAGATTCATCTTATTCATTATTATTTGTATTTGACGTGCAGTTGGCTTTTGTAGAAAATATTTATTTTTCACTGTTCACTATCATTATTTACTTTTGAAAGATATAGTTTAATTTGGTGGTTGATGAGGTGGTTAGGAAAAATTTTTTTTATTGATTTCATGACCATGGTCCTTATGTGAATATTAATCAGCATTAAAATAGCTTTACAAAGCTATACAACTTAACCATATTGTGAAATATCAAAATGCTTTTATATCAAGTAGCTGATACTACATTCTGCCATTTTGAATTTTGCCCAGTCCTATAAAACGCTTGTAACAACAGTTCTAGTGGAATGCCCATCATGAAATTTGGAATATATACTGTCATAAGATAGACAAATCTTTTGTCAAAATTTAAAAAAAATTAAAATAACGTTTTTTGAGATATCAGATCAAAGGTCATGGTCAACTTTTTTATTTGACCTCTAAAAAAAAAATCCCCAGATAAAATTGTAGATCCATCCAATTACTTAGAATGATATTTGAATGAACTTTGTAGGTCCATAAACAACTGAGATATCATTTTTTAAAGTTGGTCACTATTCACATTTTTGTAAAAAGGTCAGAGGTCATATCTCAGGAACCCCTTGACCTTGAGATGTGTAACAGGTGCCATTCAATTTCTTTCATGGAGATCTATAAGTGTAGCAAATTTGAAAAAAATCCGTGTCGGACATGGTACCTGGATATATATATATATATATATATATATATATATATATATAATCTCTTTTCTTTTTTGTTTTTTTCTAGGTGAAAAAGATTTTGGCTTGTCTTATTTACCAGCACATTGTGAAATTTAGTCCCAATAAAAAGGGCTATGTTGAATATAACATCAATGTGGATATTATATTGTGTCGTGTACGTTTTCCTTACTTCATTTATACTGCCAAAACATTGTATGGTGATGCTTCAGAGTTATTGGTAGAGGAGATTCTTCATCGAGGACAGGACACAATGGATAATGTTGTCAACAAAGTCACTGAACGCCTTAATGATGCTCTTGAAGCCTCTGGTTAGTATTTTTGCCACTTAAGCCCACACATAGTTTATTTTTTTTTCCCTCTGTTCATTAATATCCTTATTATGAAGCAAATTGTTATTTCTATTCTGGTAACAAGTATGATGAAAGGTGATTTTTATGAGTCACTCACTGCAAATAATGTGACCTGATAAAGTGATACTTTCAGTGGATTAATGTTGAGCTTAAAGCCATACTTTCCTCCTAAGTTTCCTTCATGTTTTTTTAAAGAAATTATGTAATGGTTGCAATAAATAAGTGATAAAAATTACATGTTTTTAAAATATCTATTGCATAGCATTGTAAGTTCTGTGTGGCAAGACAATTAAAAAACAATGCAATTTTGAGCTTCATGGCTTCCAAGTAGTATATTCTAATTTTAAAAAAATCTATTGCTGTAAAGATTATTTTATTTCATGGATATCAAATAAGGAAAATAAATATTTCTACTAATTTAAAGAAGAAGATGAAGCAATGTCTATATAAGTAGGACCCATCTTATTAAATAGCATTATTATGAACTAACTTTTGTTTATTTTGTTATGGTTGTAAAGATATTAAAAGAAATTTACTATTTTGCATAAATAAGATTTTGTTTGTTTTTTTTTTTATCACAGGTCATCCCAAAATTTCTTCAACTTTAGTCCGTGATAAATTTCACAGTCTTGTCCAAACCCATTTTATACAACGATGCCTAACCCCTGTACGAGATACTTCTGGCAAAGTTGTCTCGCTTGGTACAGCTGAAGATGTGGAAATCCGACATGTCATTCCTGATAGTTAGTATCTTTTCTTCTTTTTAATTAGCATAATAAAAAGTATTTAAAATCATTGCTGCAAATTATTGTGTTTATTCCCTGCTATTATGTCTATGGATCTTCTATGTGCTTATATTTATTTTAAAGTATTTATTGAATTTTCAGAAGCCAAAAAACGGAGGAATTCAGATGAGCCACCTTCTTCAAAATGTCAAAGAACCAGTGTAAGTATCAGTGCCCAATGTGCCAAATACTAGGTTGAGTCATATTTTTGAGGAATAATTGTAATCACATGCACAAATATATATATATATATATATATATATATATATATATATATATAATTTTCTATACTTAAAACCTCTACATGTTAAATTTTTATCTTTTTATACGTGTATCAAGCACTTCTTTAATATTACTGTTTCCTTGTCTAGTTCAACTCTGACCATTAACTTTTTTATATATATATACATATATATAAAATGTGTGCAGAGTTTGATGGATGAATTATTATCTAATTTACTTAAAAATGAAAATAACACTGACATCTCATTTTAACAGATATATTTATCAAAATTACACAAAAATATTTTGAAATACTAAAAAGTAAACTTAAATAAAATCACCATTGGCTTCAACCACAGTCTCCAGATGACTTTTGAATCTCCTGCAATTCTTCTGGATGGTCTCCTTGTTTTTGGTGGATGTTGCCATAATCCTTGCCTTCAGTTCATCTTTGGTTTACAAGGAGTTTTGTTGGTCTCTCGCTCAACTGCACCCCACACATAATAATCAAGGGAATTGCAGATAACCAGATGTAAAGGGTGATGTGGTTGCAGAAATTGTCTGACAGCCATGACTGGGTTCCTCTGCTTGTGTGGCATGGTGCAGAGTCCTGTTGCCAGACATAGGGTCTTCCAGAAGCCACTCTCTTGACCCAGGGTAGCACTACCTCCTCAAAGCACTTGATGTAGGCTGAGGACCTGTGGGTTGATGAATGGAGGCATAACCTTGCCATCACTAGTGTTCACTCCAAACACCTTTGTAATCACCATTAGACTCCTTCAACTCTTTTCAAATCCTCTGCACTGTCCTCACATTGACACTCAAACACTCTGAAATGTTCATATTGGAGCTCCTGATACAAATGCCAATCAATACAGCATGCCATTTCCAAATTTCTAGCAAAGTGAACAGATGGTGCCCAACTGACCCTACTATACTGTGCAGTTGACAAAATCAAAAGCAAATAACATGCATGTGCAAAATTAAAAATATAAAATGACAGCAATTTACCCATCACACCCTAACTACTAATTATACATGGCAGTTAAGAATAAATTTAGATTATACTAATGTCTTAATTTTTGACAGCAGTGGCAGCATACACAATGAATTAAAAGAAAAATATTGTTCTCTATGACAATGCAAGGCTGCATATAACCAGAATAACACAGGGAAGAGTTTAGGATCTTGTTTGGTCTGTTTTACCGCACCTGCTATATTCAGTAGATCTTGCCCCAACCAATTGTCACACTTTGATAGGGGCAGATTTCTCTAATTAAAACCAGGTTCAAGAATTTGTAAAAAAAAAAAAAAAAATTTCACCTCAAAATCTGCAGAATTTTACTCAGAAAGTATCAAAGAGCAGCTTAAGTAGCAACAAGTCATTACAGTTGAATAAAATGTAATTGTACTTTATTTTTGAAGAATAAAGTTGATATATAAAAAAATGGAAATTTGGTTGACTCAACTTAATATTTTAACATTTCCTCTGTAATTTTTCTGCAATATGTTTTGAAGCATAATCTGCTATCAATACCAACTTCATACTTGTTCCATAGTGCTTCAAAGTTTTCAAACATTACACATGTTAACTGTCAAAAGTATTTTTGTTGCATTAGCTGGATCAATATTTTTGTTTTTGGTAGCATTGATGTTCTTGGAATAATGGACAGATATTTTTTTTTAATCATTTCACCTCAAGCAAAATAATAAAGCCACTAAAGCATAAGGGGGTTACTGAGTGTGAAAGAATATAAGAAAAACATTATTAAGGAGCAAGAAAAATAAAAGCACAAGAATTCATAAACAGAATATAACAATTGAAATTGCATTTAAATTTTTGATGGTCAAAGTTGGCTGGAAAGCAAGAAGTTGGAAAAGTGTTCCACAAGTGAGAAAAGAAACTGTTAGCATAGACATTTACATCTAGCAATTTCAACTGTAAAATGATGAGACCTTGCCACTAATCTCGTACTGTGTTTAAATTCATAAAGTCTAGTTACCATAGCATAAAGTTCATCAGAACAATTACCATGAAAGTATTTATAAAAAAGGCACAAGGAAGCTATATTATATCAATGGAAAATGACTGAAGCTGAGATGCTAGGTCAGAACCATTGACATTGCAGATTCTTCTTTGTATTTTATCAAGAATCTCTAAATATATAGCAGCAGCACCAGACCATATGTGGCAGTAGTATTCAAAGCAAGAACAAATGGTAAACTTGTAAGAGAGATTCAAGCAAGAAAGATTATCTAGCATGACTGTGAAACAATGTTCCTAGCAGCAGATCTAGCAATTGATTCAATATAGTCTTTCCACTTCATTTAGGTAAAAAATGTTAGCCTGAGAAAGCATGATGAGTCATTCTCCTATAGGTTAGCATCAGCCATGCTGATGGAGGGTAGAAATGGTTCTTTCAGACAATTAATATTGAGCACAAAAACACATTGTGAACATGTGGGCATAACCCATTTCTTACCACTGTGGGAACAACAAAGCAAACACATAGTACAGAAAAATCTCTCTCAATTTTTTTTTTCATCAACCAAGAGAGACTCATTATTTTGAAAACAAGAAATGATACTGGGGCAAACAGAAGATAAGTAGTTTTCAAGTTTAACACTAGATGGATGTATCCATGTCCCTCTCTATAAAAATTGTTTCTCATCCCTGTCCAAATAAATTCTGTTTCCTTACCTTTCTCCTGTTAGTCTTAATTTGGTCTTCCATTGATCAGAAGCCACAATAAGAAGACAGTCTCTAGAATTATCATTCATTTCAATATTTTAACACTTATATTTTGTAACAACAATTGAACCTACTTAAATTATAAAAAAGTGAATGTTAAATGCTAGATATTGAAGATTATGTGCTATACACAGAATCTTTAAAGAATGGAATAAGTGATCAATGTTGTTTGACTATATTAAACTTTTTGCAATTTTTATATATCACCAAATTGTAGACAAATATCTAAAACAAAATGCATTAACTGAAAAGATGACTGTTAGTGACAAATGCAGATCACATGTTGCCTATCAATTGGTTTTTAATTTTACATGATGAAAGGCAGAAGGAAAATATTGATTGCAAAAGACAAGATTTCTTTACTGTGGTGTTATATTAAAGTGAACCATCTTTTTATATGTCCTTCAAGTGTCAGAATTTTCACTTTTGGAATTTATTTTTGCATCTCATATACACACACACACACATCAAATGATATAATTTTTCTAACTTGTTAAATTGATGAAAATAATAATTATACTCACTAAAAACATTCCTCTTCTCTTTGTTTTTGAATACTAATGAAACGGTACTGGCTACTGACATAATTTTTACTGTCAATGATTAAAAAAAAAAACAAGGCCAGAAAATAGATTTTATTTTTAGGCTGTCTTTTGTTTTAGTTTTGTTTTTTAATCTATATAATTTTGTTGTACTTGATAATCTAAAACTATACAATGCTGTTTTATATCTGTTCCTTTTTGTTTTTCTACTAAAGTTCACTCATTACAAGGCTAAAGAGCCACTGAAGATAGATTAGTGAATGAAGTGCATGATCTGAACATAAAAGGAAGTGTAGATTACAAGGATATGGAGAATAGATAACAGTTCCCCTTAGATTTAAAGAGGTTATGATTGTAGTGTTCAAGGAAGCATCCACACAGGAGTCTGTTTCACAAAGTAGCAGTTCTTTGGCAGAAGCTATCTGAGCGGAACATCCTCCTTACTAAAAATATATGAAGGTGATTCAACCCAGTGGATATGGCAAACTAGAATGTAGAATTCCAGTTAAAGTAATATATAAGTTAAATGGTTGCCCCACGACGCCCACCCCAAAAAAAACTAATATTATTCTACAGTGTTTTCATAATTATGGTGATATTTATCTTTGGGTTAATAGACCAGGATTAAAAGAGAGCAATGATTATCTTTTGAGATGAGCTTTTTTTTTTTTTTTTTTTACTTTGCACTTAGTCCTTGTGAGTGACAAATTATTTATCACCCTCCCACCTGTTTCTCATAGACAGGATGTGGCAAACCTCTCACTGCTCTATCACTACTTCTATGGGAACTGCTCAAACTGCATTTCTTGGTTCTGCCAGTTCTAACCTTCATGGCTAGAATCCATTGTAACAAACCACCCTCAATCTCTCCGTATTCCTTTGGCGATAAGTAAGACCCACTCTAGTAGATTCTTCCCATGAACCACTGCTCTATGGAACCAACTCCCAGGAGGATGTTTCCCCAATCACTAAAATCTTAACCTATTCAAATCTAGAATTAACCATTATCTTCCCCCTCCTATCCACATAAACTGCCTCTTACTCTGTAACCCTCAAGTGACTCCATGTACAGGGTGAACTTCACTGTTAAAAAAATAAATAAATTTCATGTTTTTTTTTTTTTTGTTTTTGCTTTTTGTTTTTTGTTTTTGCTTTTTGTTTTTTGTTTTTTTTTTCACTTATTACTCTTCCATTTTTGATATCAGGGTAACAGTGAAAATATCCAGTGGCAAGTGAACTTTGATCGATTCCATCAACATTACCGGGACCAGCTAATAATTTCAGGAATGGTAAATAAAGTTGACAAAGTAAGTTGTCCTTACTTGAATTTCACATGTATAAAACTGTAAGTAGATAAGTACTAATGTTATATATAAATCAATAATGGCCAACTGTCAGCTGGAAGGCCAGCCCTCTGACATTTAATGGGCTGCTTCTAGAAATATATTGGCTTAGCTTCTTTTCTCAACACAGTTATTTTTTAATTGTTTTTACTAATAATTACCAATAAAAGGCTGAAGTGCCACTCCAGGTAGGGAGTTACTGAATAAGGTTTCTGTATGGATGTAAAAGGAGGAAATTAGTGCTGATTATGAATATATATATAGAATAGATAAATGTTGACCCTAGACTTGAAGAGTTTAAGATTGTAATGATAGTGGAAGCATTCTCTCAAGAGCCTGTTCTGCAACATAAATATTCTTAAAATGTAATAATATTCTTCAATTTTGAAAATATATCAGCATAAAAAAATAAACAAGAAAATCTTTAAGCTTTATTATTATCTATATTTTTTGTTTTTAATCATTTCATTCCAAGCAAGGCAATAAAAGCCACTCATATGCCAATTGGTTACTGAATGTGAAAGAAACAGAGAGGACAATAAAAGAACAGGATTCAAGGAGACAGATGATGATTGACATTATATCTAAATTTTTGAAGATTGTAGTTAACAGAAAAGCAGGAAGCCATAAGAGAGTTCCACAAGTGAGAAGTGCAGAAGAAACTGTTAACATTTAACTTATATGATTACACCTAGCAATTTCAACAACAATTATAAGACCTAGCTGCCAATCTAGTACTGTGCTTAAATTCATAAGAAGAGCTTATAAGAATAATTATGATTAAAATATTTATAGAACAGGCACAGGGGATCTACATTATGACAGTTTATATTATTTTTCATTTTGCCTGTCTAATTTTATGTTTATTTTGAAAAGCAAATTTACTCATTTTTCTTCATTGTTTCTGTAAGGCAAAGATGTGCCTTATGTCTGACTAGATTTTCTAACCAGAGGTTTATTACAATTTTTTTTCTATAGCTGAGGGAGATTTTGTCATTTGAGGGCTGGTTTTACAAGGGTAAACTGTGGAGTGATGACCAAATTCACTTCCCTACACTACCATCATGCTCATCTTCTCCCTGTGATGATGACTAACAGCTTCTAAATGGGAATAGAGCTAAAAGCGTCCTGACCTATGAGCACAACTCCCTGGGCATATATTAAAGTCTCATAGTCACAATTTCTTCATATATAATCACTCTGGTCCTCTGATAATCTTGTTCTGAGAGCCTTTTTCTGGTCATGACAAATTTCAGCAATGGGTAAGGTTGTGTCTTTTTACAGCTTGTGACTTGAAGCAAACAGAAGGATACTGAGAATACCATGGACTGAACATGTAAGCAATAACAATGTTTTAGAGAAAAGGCACTTATACTTACCATCAGGAAGAGACAGTTGAAATTTTTAGGGTACAATGTGAGGAAAGGGAGCTTGGAAAATTTGATACTCACAGATCAGATTGAAGGCAAGAGGGACACAGGAAAACAACGTTTAACCTATCTAGCAAGCTTGAGTAAATGTATGGTGGAACAAGGTTTAGGAGAGATAACAAAAAGATGAAATTTATTAAAAGCTACAAATGACAGGAAAATGGGGAAAGTCATGATTGCTAATCTCCTGAAAGGACACAGAACATAGAAGAATACCTTCACTTCAAAATTCAGCAAGGATTTTATCACATGGTTTCATAAACATAACCATGAGACAAGATTTTTGTTCTCTTGTCAAAAACATAACAAATAAGACACAAATTTTGAATTACTGAAAAGCAAATTTTGAATACCTTTCTTCATTGTCTCTGTAGTTTCTTATTGAATGCATACAATATAATTAAAATCATCATTCAAATTAGAAAAAACATTTGGCATATATTTGTCCTTTTAGATGATAACTAAAACCAATACAAGTTAACTGTTTAAAATATCTACATGCATAAATAAATATTGATGTGTGAATATATTTGCTAATATTTATAGAAAATGTTTATAATGAAATATATATGCAACAATAAAAATGTGTGTATAAATTTTGCTTATGTCTTGCAACTCTCAAACAGGTGTAATTTATCATATAGATGGTTCTTACATGAAGCAAGATTGGCCACCTGTGGTATAGATTGTTAGGCAATCTTGGACCTTCATACCCACAAAAAAACAGAATTTTCAAAAAGACAGTTTTTCCCTTATTTTTGTTGTAAATTCTCAAGAACAAAGAAAATGTATAAATTCACTTTTATATGCTTAGGTTTCATTAAAATTCTAATTGTTACTTTTTAAAACAATAAACATTGCCAAGGAGTGAAGGCAGTTAAAATAATAATGGTGCCAAGGAGAAAACCATCCTTTTGACACTGCATTTTTTTTTGTGGGTACGAAGGTTAAACATTGCCGAATGTTTATATTTTTTTTTTTGCGAATTTTAAGAATTTTAATAACAAACATCTGTCTATATTCCTGAGATGAGCTATTGTGACTATTTATATTGTTCAGACTATTGTTCTCATTTTTATTGTCATATTCACAATGTTTTGGCCATTGTATTCTCCAGCCTTCTTCAGGTGATATACATTGGAATTTCAAACTGAATCCTTTATTTCATCCACTGGGATAAATTGTTCTAGTTGCATGTGCCATGCCTTTGCTGGATATCTCCGTTATCTTTAGTAACTCAACTATCCAAGTTTTTTGTTCACATCTGCAGTGACCAGGTATTGAACTCACAATTCTTTGGGTCAAGTCACTGGATTACTTCAACCAACACTTTTATCGACTGGACCATGTGTTCCCAAGAACTGAAGAAGGCCTAGACATACAACATCCAAAACATGAATATGAGGACAATAGTCTATACAGTATAAATAGTGTAAATAACAAACATCCTGGAAATACCATATAAACCTTTGGAATAATTTTAATCTTTTCTTTTCTTTTTTCTTTCTTTCCATTTTTTTTTATTATTTATATATTGTTTTTAGAAAGCCTCTGAAATCATTCGGACAATGCTGAGAATTGGAGAGGTTAGTTCATCTCCTGATGCCCTCTCCACTGCTCCTATCTCCATAAATGAAGTAAGTCTTATATTTTGGTTTCCATTCTGATTTTTATGCCTTGGTGAAACAAAATTTAAAATGTCATGTATCTATAAGTCTAAGGTAGCTGAGAACCATTTTGTATTAAAATTTTAAAATATTTATTAATTAGTATACTATTCATAAAAATGACTGGATTATTTACTTAAGGATCAGCACTTTTACCTCCAATTATAGTATTTGTGTACTTTGCCTAACCCATTAATGCCCACTGTCCTATTATTAAGACAATGGATATTAATGGGTTATTCATAGAAACCTATAATTAATACTGGATTTTTTTAATATAAACCTAAAATTAATACCATAATTCCAAATTTAAAAAAAAAAAATTGATTTCAGTTTTTTTTTTGTTTTTTTTTATAATTAATTACTAGATACTACATATAATTTTATGTACATTTATAATTAATACTAGATATTACAGTGGGCATTAACAATATCTGCAGGTTAATTTGATTGAAATGTTCAAGTATCAGAATATTGGTTTAATGGATGTATCAGTTGCCTACTTACCTCCAGGTCAGATGATCCAATCAGACATTGTTTCCCTTCTTAATTTCATATATCTGTTTTAGTGTGACAGAGGTTATGAAGAGAAACATATGGAAAAGGCCATACTGTTAATTATTATGTGTGTGTGTGTGTTTTTTTTTTTTGTTAAGAGTTTAAATTCCATGATATTACAGCAAAAATTTGTTACTGTTAACCTGGCAACATAATTACAAAGAGAGCAGATCAACCCAATGTACTGACCCAACATTTTTTTTCCTCCTTGCCTACATACCAGTGACATGACTGTCAAAGTTATTAATACTATGGTTGGTGCAAAGAATAATTGGATTCATACCTTATCTTAAAAGCATCAACATGAAAGTTGCTGCTGTGACTAGGATTTGAACTGTTCATTTCATTTTCTAAGCAGTGATGAAATTATTGAGACTTTATTATTGTATTGATATATATAATAATATACACATAATACAAATCAATAATACCTACCAAATTACATAAAAATTACTAGAATTTAATGTATTTGAAGGCAAGCAGAATTTTTGTTCAAAAATGCTCAGTACAGAACTCTATTAAATAAATTAATGACAGGTCAGTTGACTTATTTCTTGACTAACTTCAAGATTTCACACAGACACCATTCATCAAGTTCAGATGGTCCAATGAATCTATTGAATTATTCCCAGGTAACTTTCTTTTTTTTTTTAATCATGATCACTCCAAGCAAGGCAGTAAAGCCACTAAGACACAAGGAGGTTTTGGCATGGAAGTATTATAAAATAGAAACATTACTAAGGAGTGAGGACAGTAGATAGCAATTGACATTACATTTAAATTTTTAAAGATTAAAATTGACTGGAAAGCATGGAACCAGAAGGTATTTTGACAAGCAAGAAGTACAAGAAAAGAAACTGTTAGCATAGAACTTACAGTTACATCTAGGCAACTCAATTTTAAATTGAGGAGACCTCATTGCCAGTCTAGTACTTAAACTCATAAAGTCTACGTACCATAGTGAAAAGCTCATCCAAACAATTACCATGAAAGTATTTATAGAAAAGGCATGGGGAGGCAACTTTACAGTGGTGGGGAAAGTACCTGAAGTCAAGAAGCCAAATCAGGACCAATAACATTGCTGATTCTTCTTTGGATTTTATCAAGAATCTCTAGATATAGAGAGTGTAATGGGTAAATTTTTGCCATTTTATATTTTTAATTTTGCACATGAATGTTGTTTTTGATTTTGTTGACTACACAGTACAGTAGGGTCAGTTGGGAACCATCTGTGAGAAAAAGAGCACTATGATGCAATTCATTCCACCAAAAATTTGGAAACAGCATACTGTACTGCTTGGCTTTTGTGCCGGAAGCTCCAATACAAACATTTCAGAGTGTTTAGGTGTCAATCTGAGGACAGTGCAGAGGATTTGGAAAGAGTTGGATGAATCTAATGGTGATTACAAAAGTATGGCAGCTCAGAAAACTCAACCTGATTGTTCTGATAAGAAAAGAACTACTGAATTGGTTGGTGAGGGCCTCTGGAGGCTGTGGTTGAAGCTAATGGCAATTTTATATTGAGTAAATGTACTTCAAGATATATTTCAAGATATTTTTGTGTAGATTTGGTAAATATATGAGATATCAGTGTTTATTTTCATTTTTGCATAATTTAAACAACAATTTATCCATTGCACTCTGTATAACAGGAGCACAGGTCCATATGTGACAACAATATTCTAAGGCTGGACGAATGGTAGACTTATAGATATGTAAGGTAGTTTCTACAGAAAAAAATTGTCTGGCATGACACAGTGACCCAACTTTCTTAACAGTTGATCTAGCAATATATTCATTATAGCCTTTCCACTTCATGTCAGCCTAGAATGTTTGCCCAAGAATGTTCAGTGAGTCTCTCTCCTGGAGGTTAGCATCAGACATGTCAATAGAAGGCATAAAGTGGTCTCTCAGATGATTACTAGAGAGCAGTTTAGTTTTGGAGGTGTTAAAATTAATAAGCCATTCTTTGTGCCAGTTAACAACAGACTGAAGGTCATTTTTGACATCAGCTGCCAATTTGACCATAACAGACTGATCAGATTTACTATCAAGACAGAGATACCAAGCTGAGAGCTGATGATGTTAGGAAGGTCACTAATAAAAATTAAAATCAAAGTAGGACTAATGATAGAGCCTCTGGGAATACCTGATTTGTACAAAAGGACCCAGAGGAGATGCTGTCCAGGATAATTTTCATTTCACAATTTGATAAGAAAGACTGGATCAGTTCAAAAATTTAGTGAAGAAGACCTGTATGCCAAACCCTGTTGAAAACTTTTGAGATGTCCAAAGCAACCTCCTCAGCTTCACCGTTCTTATCTAGAGCTTGATAGTGTCTTCCTACAATTATCGTCAGTACATCAGCAGTTGATCTAAAGAAATGAAAGCCATATTGCTTGTCTGAAAGAAGACTGATGTGATATGCTTAACCAATTCAGCATTGATTTAGGTCTCCAGTGGTTTTCCCTAAAAGTAGTAAAAGGTTAATAGGCCAATAGTTGGAAGGGTTGGAAGATTTGCCTGAGTTCTTAAAAACTGGAACAACAGAGGAGGATTTCCAACAGGTGGGAAAGCAAGAGGCAGCAAGGCACCTGTTAGATAGTTTAAAGAGAACAGGAGCCTGTTTAGGAGCACACTTCTTAAGGACTATTATAGGGATACCATCAGGTTAATATGCTTTGTGGGGATCCAGATTAGAGATGACAGTAAAAACCATAGAAAGGGTTATATGCATATCGTTCAACAGACTAACTTCTAAGTGGGAAGCATACTCCTGATGAGTCAACAGTAGAGTTTAAGGAGAATTTATGGGTGAAACATTCAACTTTATCACCTAAAGACATTAACACCTCAAATTGCTTGAAGAGAGGAGGAGGAGGAATAGAATACTTACTCTTATTTAATACACTATTATAGAGCCACTAGTAATCATGAGAGCCAAAGTTGTTAGATGTAATATGGTGACTAATTCTTTCAGCAAACAGAGACTTAGCACCTTCAAGGAAATGTTTACATTTATTACATGCAATCATGAATAGGTGTCAATTGTGATGGGAACTGTCATGCTAGTATAGCTGGAAATAATGCTTTCTGTGATATATAACAGCAGAGTATACTGCTGTGAACCATGGAGAAGAATGAGGTTTCACCTGGTATTTCCAAGAGAGAATGAAAGTATCTATGCTGGCTTTGACCCAAGAAGAAACCTCAATGGTGCTATTCTCAATATGAAAATTAAATATGTCAGTCCAAGGGGCATCTTGAAGAATGTCATGAGCTAAATCCCAATCAGCATGCTGGTAATGGAAAGAGGTCTTCTGAATAGGAGATGATTGGAACAAAATATTAATAGATACTACAGAGTGATCTGAGTTGCCAAGAGGACTGTTGCAAAGATTGGCAAGAGCTAGGGGAGGCAGTAAGAAATAAATCAAGTAAGATCATATTTATCTTACAATAGTTTAATGTCTCTATTTTCCAAATTATAGGATTATTGGTGAATCTGCTGAAATAACAGCAAAATTATATTTTTTAAAAAAATCAAACTTTTTTAACTGCTTCTGAATATTTAAATGTTGTCACATTCTTAACACACTGGCATGATCCAAATTTCACATTTGAATTTCATTTGGAGTTTACAATTAGCATTTATTATGTAGAGTATAAATGTGATACCTGGTAATAATTCAATAGATTTATTGAACTCTCTGATCCTGATGAGTGGCATTCTGTGAAACTTGAAGTCAATTGAACTTCTATTAATTCATTGACACTTTATGTCTCTTTCTCTACATAAAAACTTCATTTGTATTGATATATATACACACACACACACACACACACTCTCAAAAATAAAAGGTTTCATATAGTTACTCAATAACACCAATTTTTCAAGATAGGTGACTGTTTATTTTGAATGCTCCTGATTTCTATTGTCCTTTGTACATATTTTTAAACATATTTAGTGGATACACAAGTTTGAGTTGACATCCTTGTTATTTTAGGCAGTGAAAATATCAACCAGCCTAGAGATCAAGAAGTCTTATAGAAAATGTGCTTTCTCACAGGAAATTAACCTGTATTCCCTTTTTTCTTCATGGAAACCACTTTTTGAGCCAAAGTGTGCCCTACTTAGGCAATGGGAAATCATGATGAAACAAGGTTCAATTACCAATTTTAGAAATGCACATCTCTTGTTGAGATATACAATACCCTTTGAAGTAAAGATGTTTTTATGTTACATATAAGCTTATTTAATATTATGTATTTTGTAAAATTATATATTCCTATTATTAATGCTATAATATTATTTCTTAAAATAATTTCAGCTTTTTACAAAAATTGTTTCAAATCCTTGTTTCTTTGTTACTTAGCGGACTTGAAAGCATTAAATATGTCTGTAAAGACATGTCAGTTAATGCTTAAGTTCTGAATATATGAAATATGCCTTCCACAAAAATTTATATGCTGACATGAAGATTATACAAAAAAAAATAAAACCTTTCTAGATTGAATTTATAAGAAAATACTGAAAGTTCTCATCCTAACTAAAAAGACCTTTCCCTTGCAAAAAAAAAAAAAAAATATTATTGACAGATATTTAGTCATTTGGTCAGATTTGGGCTAGGCTGAGAACTTTTCAACAACCCATCATATTTATTAATTTTACCAGTTTTAAATTAAAATTTAAATATGTACACAATCTAACTCATCTATGAAAGAATATATATTATTATTCTGTGATCAGTTTGGTAGAGGTATTTTTACTCCTATCTGGTTTTGGTAGTTTCCTTTGAAAACCAAATATAATTTGATAATTTGTTAATGAAAGCAAATAAATCATGAATTCCAAGTCAGAACATTGCTACATTGAAGTATTATGTTGCTCAGGTGATTCAATAGTGTATACTCCTCTATGATAAATGAGTATTATTAGATTTGATTTGGTTGACCAAACAAGCTGGTCCATCTGGAAAGCGTTAAGAAAATTGGCAGGGTTGATGTGAAAATGTTGACAAATGTTTTGGAATTTCTCAAGTTTTTCATTTTCTGTAACTTGGAATATTTATCACTTTTATTTTTCATTCAGATTTTCCATAACCTCCCCAAAGATTTAGGAATCACAAAACCAATTCTTGAACAGTATTTATCAGTGATGTGTGATGATGTAAGTATTTTCCTTTTAATATACTCCTTTTTTACTCTCATTTTTTTTTTAAAAGAGATGCATCTAAATTAAAATATATTTACAAACAAAAATGTATTAATATGTCTCCCCACCCTAATAATCTAATATGACAGAAAGGTAAATTAATTAATTAAAAAGGAACATGGAAAAATGAAGACAAAGGAAAAAAAAAAAAGCAAAATATTCTAGAGGACTTTACGTTCTTTTGTTCAATGAAGAATGGATAGGGTAAGTGAGGAAGAAAAAAGTGGTAAACTAAAAAAAGTAAAAGACCAATGTACTTATGTTCCTTAAATTAAACTCTCTTAACAAAAGAAAGAAAAAATACTATTCTACTTTAATTTGGGTTTGACTGACAAGTCATTCTCAGAATCCTTTCTTTGACCAGTTATTTCAAAATACCACTCCAATCTAGTGCCACTTACATGACAATCATACAGAATTCTCCCACCTTTTGCTAAAGTCCACTGAGAAAGGCCTCTCACTCTACATTGATCTTAAGCTAGTGCTTAAAGAATGTGACCAGATTGTGGATTTCCTTCTGTTATATTGTCCATATAAAACATACCATAGAAACACATTTGTGTTTCTTCAACACCCCAGAGCTAACCTATGATTTATACTGCAACTGTGCTGAGTGGACCTTACTAGGAGAATGTGTATAATCTAGCATGATCAACAGTTTGAAAAGGCTAGTCATTTTCACTTGTGACTTTGTGGTAGCACAACTATCAACAATTTCCATACAATTTTCATTCACAAAATTTGGATTAACCTGTGGTGTGGTTTTCAGGAACTTCCCAGAAATTCCTTATGCTGGGATTGTATCCACATGCAGATATAATCAATTAAAATAATTTTTAATTCTTTTTAAATGGAAAAGATGATGGTTTAAATCTAGTCTTTTTCTTTTTAACTTTTATGCAGATACAATACATTAATGCAATTAACATAACCAATCTAGTGCAAATAGTTTTCATTCCTTGATTTGGCCCTCTCTCTCTCACGTCCTATAAAATTCATTTGATTGCTAACAACCCCAACTGATCTACCCATTAGCAGAGCATCATTCGTGAGAAATCTGCAACACAAAACTCTGCAAATCACTTTTGACATATTTAATTTTTTCACAGAACCTTCTTCATAAACTGTGCTAATCTTATTTTGTAGAATGCTCCTCATAACATATAACAAAAAAGACTGAACAAACATTTTGGGTTATCAGTAATTGAAATTTGGAGAATTATCTTAAATATTATAGTAAAATCAATAATGATGAGATCACTAGTTCAAATAAACATTCTTGTCTCAATAAAAATAATCATAAATTTATAGTGCTACAAACAACAGATTAAAATTAGTTGTGTATTTTCTTTTCTTTCTCAGTCGGAATTTGTAACCCGATCTGGAGACAGTGGTGGAGGAATATATGAAATAAGTATCCTTTGTTTAATTCCATTAAAACTGTAATGATATTATTTGGGGTAAGTATATATACAGTGATTACAAAGAAGCAATATGTAGGAACATATGTACTTACACCAGTAGTGTATAAGTTTTCAGTTATTCAACAGAATGGCAATAACAACTTGCATTCCTCATATTTAATTGCTAAGTCTAATTACTTAGAATAATTGCTGAGCACCCATCTAGACATTTTGTTTATTTTTTTTTTTATAGGAAGCAGTTTTGAGGAGACAGTTTAATAAGCCAACCTAATTTAGCCAATGTAACAGCATACAAAATGGAATTGTAAGTAATGAAAGTAAATCAAACTAAAATTATCAGTATTTTATTTTAGGTAATGTAACTAGGCAAAGTCTTATTTGTGCATGAAAACATCCTTTGGAAAACTTATATTAGATGAGAAAATATGAGGAAAGTTAAAAGAAAGAACCAATTAAAAATGCTAATTAAAAGTGAATGGTGGAATCAGAACCAGGAAGAATCAAAGGCTGGAACTTAGCGAGATCAAGTAAATTCACAATTCACCCAATCCCCCCTTCTGCCTACCTAGCTTGACAGGATTAATGGTTTCCTGGCTAAAATGTAGGTCAGTCAACCTATCAAGATGTTTATATTTTGCACAATTCTATGTGGATTTATAGGCAAGGTTAAATCCACTTGTCAGCATTAGGGTCATCTGTTTTTCAGGCATTGGGAAAAATATTGGACATTTGAAATTAATTGCAAGTAAGCAATCATACATCAATGTTAATATAAAGGCAAATTGTCTATTGAAAGGAAACATATGAGGATGATTAAGGAGATGCCACCTGTACACAGATACAGATGCTTATAAGGTAGGCCATGAATGAGCAAACACACACATTCATTCTACTGCAGCTCCAAGTTTTCCCTCCTTTCAATGTTTTAAGCCATTACTATCTGGACAATGATAAACTGTTGTAGATCATTTAGTTTCATTAAATCTCAATACTTTTATCTGCTATTATAACATCAGAAATAAAATCTATAATGGTAGATATAATGTGAAGTAATAATACACAAACATATTTCAGTGGATACACATGTTTGAGTAGATGCCCTGTTGTATATAAATGCACAAAATAATGGTGTTATTGATAGCATACATGAAATAGATTTTAGGGTAATCTCTAAAAATGAAAATACTATCCATTCTAATAGAGTGTCTTTTTATCACTTTAGGGTTTGGTAAACAAGATTGTGTTTGTCTCTTACAAGGACAACATCGTTTTTCAGACTCAAATTGACGTCTGATGGATGAAGGGGAAATACATCCTTATTTTTAGAGAAAGAGCAACAATCTGTCATAAAAGAACAACCATCATCAAATTTTGGCTTTTCTTTTTGGAAACTGTTTCTAACTTGAGAATAAAGAAAATGATATCGATAACCTTTTTATTAAAACATTTGTTGTGATTGCTTCTCCATTAAATTGAAAAAAATTTTTATGATTCTCTACTATATTTTCAAGATGGGTACAGTTTAAAATTCTTTCCCTCTAAAAGATTTCAATCCAGGCTTAAGGCAGTCGGTTGTCTAGTTGCACTGAGGAGCTTTGATACAGCGAAACAGTACTGTCTGCAAATGACATAATAATATATATATATATATATATATATATATATATATATATATATATATATATATATATATCTTTGCAAATAAGAAATAAGTATAGAATAAAAAATAAAACTACTTTTATTATAATAGAAGTTGAAATATTATCTTTTACAAGCTGTAAAATACATAATAAAAATTCTATAATGTAAGATTTTTTTTTTTTTTTTACATATATAGTTTTGCAACTACAAAATAACTACAAAAAATAAAATGACTTTAAAAAAGAAGTTGAGATGAATTTCTTTAAAGAAAATAGTGAATATACAGTAGAAGAAATAAAAATAAAAATTCTATAATATACGATTTTACATAAAGTGTAAGTTCAACTGGAGTTGGTATAGTTTTACCAGTGTCCTCTTAATTGTTTCCATCTCCAACTCCACAGCCCTGGAAGAAAACGTTTTTGCAATTATATATTTGAAATATTACAAAAACATAACACTTTTGTGTTTACTATCATAAACAGCAAAATTAAATTTTAAAAAAATGTTTTTTATAAAAAAAATTTTTTGCTGAAGAAAACAGAAAAACTATTTAAAATATTTTTTTTTAAATTTAGATGTATGATTAATTTATATCAGAATAAATATTTGTTGAGTTTCCTTAATAACTTTCTCACAGATGTCTACAAGTCACTGACTGCTCTGTGCAAGAGTCACATTCAGTCTGTTGTTCAGGAAAGGTAAGACAAACCCTTCTCCTCTCTCTATTGTTTGATTTTTCATGGATGCTAGATTATTTAGTTGAAGTATCTGGTTATAAAAAAAAAAAAAATGAAATTCAGTACAAATGCCACTTTTTGTTTAATCAGTTCACCCCAAGCAAGGCCATAATGCCACTAAGATGCAAGGGGCTACTGGGAGTGAAAGAGAATGAGAAGATTTTAGAAAGAACTGGAAACCCAATCCTAAACAAGACGCAAGGGATACACCTCTACTCCAGTTTAAAAGACCAGGGACAAACGTGAACCAGATGATATGCAAACCTAGCTACTCGTATTAACTTTGAGATATAAATATCTGACATGAGAAAAGACATTCTAAAAATGTAGACAAGCTCTTCTACACAGTTCAAATGTAATATTTGACATTTCTTAACTTGTTTCAAGTTTTTCATTCTATATGTAAAACCTGAATACAAGAAAATACTAAAAAAAAGATTTCAGCCCAACCTACTTCCCAAAATCTGATCTGGTATATCTTTTGAGGGGTTCTTGGTTGAATCAGCCACTCTCCCTCCCTCTCTATCTATCTATCTGTATGTGTATGTACACACCCATACACACACACACACATATATATATATATATATATATATAATCTTATTTAATTATAGACATGGCAGTTTTTGTTTGCAACTTCCTGGATGTGAATGGTAAGATAGTTAAAGGAAAGTGATTCATTCAAGTTCTTACCTATCCACTCTCTTTGTCAACCCACACGGCATGCCAGGGATGAGACATTTTACTGAGTCATTGGGATAAATTGCAATTACCATTGGATTCATACCTTTCCCAAAGTATATCTGGTGACCAGGTGAAAACTTCTCAGCCCTACTGTGACAATTTTTATCTACTCATGAAAAAAACATGTAGTCCAACTAACTGAATATTTTACCGTTTCTTTTAATTAATTCCAGAATCTTTTCATCAATTGCTGCCTCCAATTAGTTTAATTGGCAGATATAATTTCTAGAATGAATCTTTTGGTTCTTCAGATAATTTGTAATAGTTTGTAATAGACAGTTCTCTTCCAATCTCACTATATATACAGTATCAACTTTTTCTGTTACATGATTAGCGCTGGTTCAGTTTGCTTACCCCTATGATCTCTTGCCTTACATATTGTTTCAAAGTCTCCATTGTTTATTGCCTATGAGAATTTATTTAAAAAATAAACATTTCCATTATGTTTGAGGAGTGAAACACACATGGAATTAAGTCCAATAGATTTTCTTGCTTAACTTATATGGAAACCACATATAAAAGTAGCTAATATAATCAAACTGTTATAAATGATCATAAACACTGGATTGGATACTTTCACTATTTTGGTTAAGTTTTGTGTCATGTAATGTTGCTTATTCTGAAGTAAGAACTTTATTTGATTGCCACCAACCTCTGCTGGCCTGAACCAACAGTGGAACTTCATTCAGCAAAGCTCCAGCACAAAGCTTTCCAAATAACTTGTCTAAAAAGTCAAATCATGATAAAAATACTGATTTTTCACTTGATCACCAAAGTTAAGCAGCATCAAGCTCAGTCAATACTTAGTTGGGGGACTGCTTGGGAACATTGAGTACTGCAAGCAACCTCCTACAATTCAAAATGGGTTTCAGCTTTAAATTACCCACAAAAGGTTGATAAGCCATAAAAAACAAATCAATCAATTCCTAATCATGTTTGAGATATTTAATCATTTTTTTTTTTTTGTATTTTAGTCCCATTTTTACCTTTCATAAAATAAAAAATGCCCAATATGCCAAAAATGTTGTTTATTTTCTTCCATCTTCAATTTCAAACTCAATAAACAAAAATCTGCCAAATTTGACAAAATCTTTGAATTAATGCAATGCTGATCTTGTACAACTGTTACAGTACAATCAAAAAACAATACTTTTTAATAAAGCTAAAATTAAGTGCTCATAATACCATCTGAACACAAAAACAGAACAAAATTTTTAGTTTCCTCATTATTAGGCTAGAGCAAAAATACCTGGTTATTTTGAGCTACAAATTTTAAACCCTCAAAAATTTTAGTTAAAAGTAAGCATCATTAGAAATAATATACTGTTGCTAATGATTCAGCAATTAATTCCATCATGATGAAAACTGGAGTTTACAAACTATCCAAAGACATTTTTTTTTAAGTAATTCACATATGAATATCAGAAAAAGTGGTAATCTGTAGGGAATAGGTTTGATCATTTTCTTTTTCTTTTGTCAAGTGTTTTTAAAAGTATAAAGTCTGGTTTTACCCTATAGATGAAGAGTGTCTTTTCTTTTCACCAATGCCAGCCAAAATGCTTGCAGCTTTTGATGCATCAATTACCAAATCACAGTAATAGGACTCTGTTGTAATGACCCAACTAAGTTGCAAGAGGCTGTAATTTGATGACAGCCATTTATTTTTGATCTGATTTAATATTATTATTATTATTAATAAAGTAACAGCATAAACCTTTTATAAAAAAAAATAACATTATTCTTTTACACAGAAATCAGTGATTACAACATTTACATTAGTTTCAAAATATAAAATTTAACTCTCATCTTGATATTGTTATATTTTTTGTCTTCACAGATTTGGTTCAAAAAGTCTCAGAATTTTCCGGATTTTACTTCTAAAGAGACATCTAGAACAAAAACAGGTGAATTTTATGTGCTTTTGAATTTCACAACAGTTTCTATTACACATTTGTTACTTTTTTTTGTAAATTTGTGAAGACAGGTAGTAAAGATATCAAAATTTCTTTTTCATATTCTACATTGACTATGGCCATGCCTAAAAGAGAATTACACTTGGGTTTTCTGAAAAAAGTAAAATTCCAAGTTTCTTTGGAAAAAAAAAATTAGTGCTACCAGAAAAGTATGGAAATAATTCAATCTATCTAGAAAAAAATCCTATAGTATTCCATTTTCTTTTGTTTTTAATAAGATGATCTTAAGTAAACCAACCAAATTATATTCACTTCATTGAAGGTAATGACAATTTTTCAGTTACAAACTTCTCTATTCAAAAGCTATTTGCAGATCGGATAAAAAATATCCATCTTCAGACATTTTCAATTAAAATGGTTTTGAATAAACCTCACAGAATTCAGTCTGAGTGTTGTTAGAATAATCCTTGAATCTTTTTTTTTTCAATAATTACTAATTAGCTTAATACGCCACAAAAACAAACAGGACCGGGCAAATGTGCAACTACTTCAGCCACGAAATGGGCCATAATCTTTGAATTATTTGATTCTCCAACATTAAATTTTATCATTTCAGATTGAAGAATATGCCATGATTCCTGCCAAAGAAGTAAAAGAATATTTGTACAACATGTTCACAAATGGTTTTATTACAGTAACTGTAAGTTTACAGTATTCGCTTCATTATTTTACTTTTTGTTTTTTTGCAGCAGAGAAGCACAACTTTTAACCCTCTACTTGTAGTCTGAGGTATTGTCACAGCATTTGTACTGTGAGATTTTCAAATACCTCATTTAAAATATTATAGATATCTATCATTTAGTTCTTGAGTGTTATTTCTGGCTTTTATAGGATAAATAAATAGGTTTGAGCATATCTTATCCCACATGAACCAGAGTATTAAATGATTTTATTCAACATGTCTTGCTACAGACTGTTGATTCAAATCTATGGTCGAAATGATTGCAAAATACTTGCCCCCCCCCCCCAATTTACAGACAGAAACATACAAATGCATGCTGGGATTTTTTTCTGAGCCAGTAAAATAGGCTGGTTCTCGGTTTCATCAGACTCAGTCCCAGTCTGTCTTCTCTTGTAATCAGAACACTACGTTCACTTACCAAAACTTATTTTTGTGTATCAACCCCAATTCTTAGTTTGTGAACTTTTTGCCATATTACTGTTGTTTTGCCTTTCAGATATTGTTTGCTTACTTTATATTATTTTTTTCCTTGTTTGTTTCTTTTTCTTGTTATTGTTTATTGCAAACTTTGTCAATTTTGTTTCTTGGGCAGTTCTGCTATTTATTTTACATTTAACCATGGCAACTTACTCACGTTTTTTTTTTTTTATACATATATTTGATCATTTATACTTTTAATATTCAATTTAATAGTCAACTTGTTTTCCTGCCACTTACACTCTTCAAAAATTTAAATGCAATGCCAATCGCCATCTTCTGTCTTCGTCTTTTATTGTCCTTTCTCCTCATTAAAGTCTTCTCATTCTCTTTCACTCCTAGTAACTTCTTGCATTTTAGTGGCATTATTGCCTTGCTTGGGGTGAAATGATTAAAAAAAAATTAAAATCAAGGGTTGTATGAAAGTTTTTGAAATCTTGAAGGAAAGGGGTACTAGCTATAAAAAATTAAGAACAACTGCTTTATGAAAATGCTTATTTGAATCACTTTTTTGTTTTTTCTTCCTTTAGGAGGTGTCCAAAGCACCTGACCATGCCCCTTCACGGACATTTTACCTTTTTACTGTTGATATTCAACAAGTTGCTCGGATGCTTCTTGAACGTTGTTATCAGGTGAGTCGACACAGAGAAAGCGGTTCATGTTGTGATTACATGTCTATTTTCAAAGAAAGATATTTTTAAATAATCCATTACTGCAGACACCTTATTAATAGGAATATTGGTAGAAATCTGCACCTGGTACCAATAACCATTTAGGGTAAAAGTTGGCAAACTACAATGGGCCAAATTCAAACCAATGCAATATTTCAGCCTACAAACCATAAGGAATACATTATTCTTAAATAATAATTGTTATATTACTTTTAATATCATATATAAAATAAAAAAAACTCTCTTGTTTTTGTATTTAACATATCAAAGTAATAATGAAAATTATAGTATATATGATAAATAATATGAACAAAAATTAAAACATTTTATTTTAGAAAATATTGAAATAATTGATCAATAATCAAATAATATAATCATATCCTTATACAACTTAAAACAATAAAATATTTACAATTGTAAAGAGGGGAAAAATTAACCAATTTTTATAAATGCTTCCCTGATGTAGGATATTTCAGAAATTATGCAGTAATAAAAAAAATTATTTGTAAAACTTTTTTTTTCTTAAATTTTGTATTTTTAGGCCTGTCACTGAATTAAAATATACATTCGCAAACATACATACACACATTTTGAATGAAACTGGAATGGACATTTGTATCACATCAGCTAATTTCCTTTTTAGTCTTGCAACAATTCCTGGTTAACAGGAAAAGAATAGAAATCAGCCTTTTGAAGTTAATTTTATGAATCCATCTATATTTAAACTGAATATATTTTCTAATAAATTTAGTATTTTAAATGAACAGACAATTTGAAATTTAATCGACAGGTACTGAACTAGTAACATAATATCACTCTGAGGTTTATAGTAATATTTTTATTGTTATGGAAAAGAGAATTGACAAGCCAACATTGAATTCCAGCCAGGGATATTTATGTCACTTTGCACTAAAGTCATTGCAAAAGACATGAACCAACTTCTCCCTATGCTCTATGTTCTCACTATTTGGAGATATGGTGTAGCATAATGATTATCTGCAAAGGAAATGGAATCTATGAACAAAGTTCAACTTCCATTTGAGGTTGCTCTGTGTTCAATTCACATGAATGTCATTGAAAAAAAAACATTAATTCATAATCAGATATCTTGAGAAAATGTCTGTTTAAACCATCTGAAGATTGCTAAAGCCATGAAATTGATAGTCACCACCATGCAGTATTGATTTCTATTACTCTCTCTCTCTTACACACACAATGGATTCTCCCACTGATTTCAATGTATGAAGACCCAACAACATTATTCAGCTTTATGTTTGTGTCATATATAACTCTTCAGTTTGATTAGTGACCTGCATACAAATCCACATATTGTGCAACAGCAAGGATCTCAGGACATACCTACAGGAATATTTGCCAATGCTTTACATCATTGTCTTTCATCTCTTAGCCAGTCAATATGACTGATTTTGAAATTTCTGATTCCATTTTGACATAAATATCTGCAGTTATTTCTATCCAGGGCGACTTGCTCAAAGTTAGTATGAGGCACATTGACAGTTGAGAGGTTACTCTTTAGCTTGTCTTTATATCTGAGCCACAGCTGTCCAACAGTCCTTTGTCTACTGTCAAGCTGGCTATACATGAGGACCTTAGGTATTCTGTTGTCACTCATGTTTGGAATATGACCAGACCAGTGAAGTTGTGGCTGCATCAGGAAAGTCTCAATTTCACCAATTTTGCATTTTGCGAGAAGATCAGCTATCAAACAATTTCTGTGACCACATTACCCCTTACATCTGGCTACCTAACTCTCCCGACTACAACCCCATTCCTGTGTGGGGCACAGTTGAACAAGCAACCAGCAAACTCTTTTTTTAATACCAAAGATGAACTGAAGACAAGGATTATGCCAGTATTCACCAACTTGAAAAAGGAGACTGTCCAGAAGAGTTTCAGGAGATTCTAAAGTCGTCTGTAGGCTGTGGGCGAAATCAATGGCGATTTTGTTAAATAAGTTTACTCTTTAGTATTTCAAGATATTTTTGTGTAATTTTGGTAAATATATCTGTTAAAATGAGATGTCAGTGTTATTTTTTGCATAATTTAGATGACATTGCACCCTGTATTCTATCTTAATTTTTTACATATGTAAAAGAATGTGGAAGAGGCAATAAAAATCTTTGTAAGTGGCTGATTCTTATACTAATGTCATTAACGTTTGCTGGATTTGGCCCAGTTTGTAAAACATTATTCAATATTAAGCACTGACAAAGGTTGAAGGAAAAACCGAAAATTTTGTGAATTTCAAAACTTTGTGTACCCACATGTCAACTAAATAAAAAAAATACAGAGAATATTTTTGTCATCCAATTTGTGTGTATATATATATATATATATATATATATATATATATAGTTGTTAATGATAAAATCATTTGAAATCTATTTCTTTCTTCACAGGCTCTGTCCAATGCTATGTTACGCAGAGAACATGAAGTAAAAGAACATAGGTAAATAATAATTTGTTTTCTTATCCTTTTGTTGAATTAATTTGTCTAAAATGTTTTTCTTGTAAAAATCATGCAATCTAAATTTTTTCCCCATGTGCAAACTAGGAAACCAATTTTCAAAAGTTTTTATTTTTTGATTAACTTTTTTTTTCTTTTGTTTTTTGTTTGATCAAATTTTCCGGTTAAAACAGGAAAATTTGATCAAAAGTTATTTCTTTACCACTGATAAAAATGTGAATACTGTGTGTCTGATTCTCCATTAGAAATTTGCATCAGTTCTTTTGAGGATTTCTTAGTTCTGACTGAACCTAGTCCCTGGATGTTATGTGTAGTTTCAGTTAACCATAGTCAACCATAGAAATAAACAATTCATACACTTTATTCATTAATCCTAAAGTGCAAGAGTAACAATACTGGCAATATGCCAAAAGGAAACCATACAGTCCTTTAAGTAAAAAGTTATTGACTTAAAAATGAATTTTTTAAAAATGAATTTTTTAAAAATGTTACACTGAGGTTGACTGACTGAGGTTTTTACAGTGAGTTTTTTTTTTTTTCTTACTAATCACCTCTTATATGCTGTTGAAGGCAAAAAAGCAATTGTTTCTTTCAATATCTTGCATAACAACAATTTCATACATCTTCACAAAACCTAACAGATTCATACATTTTTATTGAGATTTTATACTTTCTGGAGCTGCCCAATTCTCACTTTCCAGCATCATTTATGCAACATGTGGGAGATGACTTATTTTCCATCTTCCAGATCCTTTCCCACAGGTTCAATATTACAAGGCCATTACTACTCTATTATTATTTCCAAGCTAATTGTTCAGACAAGCTTTATTTTTTAGTACCATCAGCTCAGACTTTTACAACCAAGACCAACTTTGCTACATCCATGGAGTTGAATCACCTTCATTCCCTATATATTCCTTTCATAAGAAAAACGTTCAACTCAGAAAGCTTCTTCTCAAGATGCAGAACAGACTCCTGCATGAACATTTTCCAGAACACTACAAGCTTAACCTCTTCAAGTCTAAGGGCAATCATTATATCTCCTCATAATGTTCTCTTACTACTTTCATATAACATGCTTCATTCACTAACTCTCTATCTTGAATGACTCCTGGGCCTTGTGTTGGTGAACTTGGTAACCAAATCAATCAATCAATATCAGCAACAACAAATCTCACCACACAAGTGATTTCAAACAATATAAAATGGAGTTCCCCATATGATTGACCATACTAGACTTTTATAATTAACTTGAGCCTCCAGATACATGTACAACACTTCTTGTACCATAAGCAAAGTAAATCTGTTTTCTGAAACAAGTGCTAGGAGCAGTTTTATAAATCTCATCCACTATAATTTCTAAAGAGTTAATAGATTCTTTATCCAAAATTATTTCCTATTACTCCAAACATTATTTTGTAGATAACCCATGTTTGAGTAAGATGCCCTGTTTTTTTTTTCTTTCCTTTTTAAAGTGTGAATTACATTTACGGGCATGTGCAATCAAGAGATTTAATTTGAAAAAAAAAATGTAGTTTCTGGCAAGGTTTGAACCTGTGTCCTCCTTTTGAAGGAGAAACCACAATCTGATCTGGTGTGTTTCAGAGAGCATCACAACCCAGAATTACTCTTTTGGAGAATGCATATCCTCTTATTTAGATGTTCCCATATCTGTCAGTAGGTGTGATTCACAGTTTGAAAAAAAGAAAAGGTATCTACTCCAATAGAGGTATCTACAAAATAACATTTAGAGTAGTAGGAATTTTTAATATATATATATATATATATATACACACACACATGCACTTCTTCCTGGGCACAGATATATTTGTTTAAATCTTTTAAAGGCTTCCTTCTTAAGCCCCACCCAAATATTGAGCATATAGCGCTCAGTCAGAAATATCAGTTTTATGGATTCAAACACTCATGTCAGTGTTTCTCTTAATATCAAAGAGGATAGAGGGGATTTCACTTCAGCCAATTTTCTACCTTAAATAATTCCCAATTCTCCATATATAAGTCTCACCTTTTACATTTAACTTTGACAGGATTGAATTCTTTTCAACTTTATATTAAATGTCTCATTTTTCAGATTTTGCTAAATCAGATTTTATTTTATTTTTCAGGAAGTTAAATTGCAAATGTATTTTTTAATAAGATTTTCATTTGCACTGTTAGTAAATTGTGATGAATATCACAAGTGAACCATTTTACTAATAGAGAGATTTCAAAATTTTTCATGTAAATTATTATTTGAAAAATTGTAAAAAAAAAAAGATTGTTTATATTTATTTTTACATCTTCAGGCGTTTGTTAGACAAACAACAAAGAGTGGAAGCCATCATAGCCTCACTTGATCAGAGTGGTGTGGATGAAACTCAAAAAGCAGAAGTCGAACAAACCATTACACCTGCTGAAAGGACACAATTGGCCAAAGTTAAACATGACATCAACCAGTAATTAATTTTATTTTTTTATTTGTTTAAATAATATAACCACAGCTTTTTTTTTATTATTGTTATTTACCAAGCTTATGACAGTGTCAAAACTAAACTTAGTATCGATGCCACGAGATTTTAGGTGAAAGTTATTTGTGCAGAAAGTGGGATTGGCATGCTGCCAGCCTCATCTGTTGTGTTCAATTTCATGAAAATATTCTTGAGAAAGACATGAATGCATTTCTTCTCCCTCCCATCTAAGGGTTAAATAGCCTCACCAACCAGCAATTGGCCAAGCATGGTGAGTACAGCTACAGGTTAGTGGTAAATATAACATTAGTAATAAGAAATTTACATACATATATTTTATAAAATAAAGTTTGGCCAATTTTGGACCCCCCCCCCAAAAAAAATGTCAAAAAGATTGTTTTTACTTTAACACTATTATTTTAACAACCTTCACTCCTTGGCAAAGTTTATTGTTTAAAAAAAAGCAATGATTAGAATTGTCATAAAACCTAAACATATGAAAGTGAATTTATACATTTCCTTTGTTTTTGAGAATTGACAACAAAAATAACATTTATTATATTGTTTATTGGAATGGTTGGCAAAATATCATCTAATTGCCAATTGGTTCAGACTTTATAAAATGGTGAATAATAATGATTTCCTTAGTTGGTTCATATATTTTAATAATTTAGTAAATATTTATAAATTTATGAATAAAAAATTTTCATATTTATCTCTTTATAAATTGGTAAATAATAAATATTGCACTGCATTAGCTTTAATACAATTGTATTACTTTTTAGAATATTGTAAATATAAAATTATTCTTTTAATACTTTTGTTGTCAATTTTCAAAACCAAAAAAAAATGTATAAATTCACTTTCATATGTTTAGGTTTTATTAAAATGCTTATCATAGCTTTTTAAAACAATAAACATTGCTGAGGAATGAAGGTAGTTAAAATAATAGCGGTGTCAAGGGAAAAATTATCTTTTGACACTCCATTTTTTTTTTTTTTTTTTTTTTTTTGCTTGCATGAAGGTCAAAGTTTGTATATTTCCATGATTTTTTTTGTTTGTTTGTTTGTTTTTGTTTAAATATTGCTTCTTCAATGAGCAATGCTTGACCCACTTAGTGAGTCAGTATGGAGGAGTCATTAAACCAACAACTGAGAAATAATATACTTGTTGATTTATATGTGAATAAAAGATGAAAATAGGTACAGTGTAACCCGGATATAAGAGAGTTGTCGGGACCGGAGAAGTCTCTTATATCCGGGTTTGGTCTATTTTATATACATTAACACAGGCTCTAATTTGGGACCAGAGAAAATCTCTCTTATATCCGGGTTACACTGTATTTGAATTATTTATCATTTTTCCATAAAATTTAATGATTTTAAATCGGCTAATTTATTTAGTTCTATAAATTTAAATAGTTTAAGGAAAAGAAGAATAAAGTTGACTGCTGTCACAACCATAACAAATGTGGCATCCCTGTTCATAAAAAGTAGGGATTGAATTTATTAGTAATATTGAATTATTTATTAGTCAATTATGAACATCAAGGAAAATCTAATCTTACTTTTATGAATGATGCTACATAGATTTCATAAATATTAACATTTGATCTTTATTCATAGAGATTCAAATAAAAACGAAAAACTGAAGATGTTTATCAATTTTGCTGTTATAAATGGCAAATAACAAGACTTTTCTGTCTGAATTTCTGGGATGAGGAGTTATCATTATTTACATTCAAACTATTGTCCTCATCTTTGGTTGAAATGTAGTGATAATAATAACATTGTGCTCTCTGGCCTTCATCAGGTGTATATAAATCCAGGTAATCTACAGGGAATTCTGAACTGAACATTGAATTCAATTCTGGGTTGAGCATTGAACAGTTTAGTCTTGTAGATTAAATAAAGCATTCAGTTTCAGTGATGCATTTGATTCTGAAAACAAACTTGTTAATCAAATCAGTCCTAAAAGGTTGGAAAAAAGATGGTTGGTGGAGAAATACAATAAATGTTGCATTCAATTTATATCAAAATACTGAAATGCTCAACATTTAAATTTTAACACCCGATATATAAGTAAACTTAATTCACCCAAGTGAAAACAGTTTACCGAATCTTAATATAAAATTTACTTAAACAATAGATTTAAATCTACACAAAACAAAATAGTAAGAATATACAAAACTGATTGTTAAAAGAAAAATGTCCCGTGAAATCTAGAAATTTAAATGATGAATTATATGAACATAAAAGGGATTTTTTTTTTTTACAAAATAATACTCTATTCTTTAGTGGTAATAGGTCTGACCATAATTTCAACTTAAAGGTTTTAATGGTTTTGATTAAAAGAGAAAGAAATTTACTAAGGCAAAAATGTATTGAAAGTTCATTAATTTCAGAATCTTCGACAATGAAATATCTTCTTTCTTCAAAAAATTAATATTAATAAAATGTGGGATAATTATAACAATAAAAATAAGTGATAAAAAGCTAAACAAGACTAAGTTCAAAATTTAGATACAGTGAATATTGAAATATCTCTGTATTTAATATCTTATAACCGATTTGCTATAGTTCTCTTGTATATATATATATATATATATATATATATATATTATTGATTACATATATAATTGTTATTTTATCTGAAGTAATTCCTTCTTAGAATGAAATATGCCACCATGTTTATTTATTTACCCAGTTTCATATCACAAAATGTAATTTGCTGTATTAGCCAAAATCAGATTGAATATTGACAACTGTAATTCATTCATATTTTTTTCTCTCTCTCTCTTTTCAGGTTAGATCAATGTGAAATACAATTGGATGAGACAGTCTTCCTCTTGCAGATGTACTTATTTTATTGCAGACAAAACTGTCAGATGAGCTGAGGAAAAATAAGATTGCCACTTTTTATATAAAACACACACACACAAAAAAAACAATCATAAATAAATTATCTTAACAAAAAAAGTATAAAAAAATTTGTTTATTTTTTTATAAAAATATATATTTTATACAATTTGCAAGATCTTTAGAAATTTGAATTATCCTGACTCCTGTAAAAAAAAAAAAAAAAAACTTTTTAATTTAAAGCAATTCACCATCAAAGTTGCCATGACAACGCTTATGTAACATTTTAGCTTTCAGTTGATTTACATAGAAATCTTTTATATTGTCAACAGCTTAAGGATTAACACATTCATTTCATCAGCCATCAATTTTGAACACAAAAGAATTTACTGTATTTTTTTTTTTTTTTTACTAAAATATCAACTTAAGCAGTTTAAAATGAACAAACTCATTTCTTTCAATTTTAACCATTTCCATCTTTATGGGATATTTACTTCCTGGAGATCATGTTAATACCAATTTTTTGTACATAATACAGTTGGAAAACTTTTGCCCAGCCTAAAAAAAAAAATCTTGTGAACTCATAAAAAATACTACTACCTCTGCCTTCTAATAAATTCTTACATTAAGCGTCTGCAAATCCCTTATAGGAGATAAATCTTAATAAAAATTCTTTGTGCAAAAGATCAGATCAGCTCAAGAGTTAAGACTTTTTCTGGAGCCATTTTGAAAGTTAAGCAACAAATATATGGATTAGATGTTATTTTGACTTTTTGAGGTTTTGAAGTTGAATATATGTAAATAAAAACATCTGAAATTTTGGACACTTATCACTAAAAGTAAAAATTATACATAAAATTATTTACCTAAATATTTTCAGGACTTTCTTTTAATCTGCCAATGAAACCTATAAACCCATAGGATGTTCATTATTTTTAAAATTAAAATATTACAGGTATGAAAAAATCAAAATCTTGAACTACTTTTAGGCAAACTTATACAAAATATTGATTTTAATGGAACTGAATCAAATAAAAATGTTATTTTGGACAATAGAGAATCAAAAACAAACCTTAACCATAATATCACTTTCCTTTTCATGATTCTCTTAAAACAGTAAAATTGATCAATTTGGACAAATGAGTGATAAGAGAGAATAACAATTTATAGTGTTGGCAATTTTAAAAAATTATTTTGCTTTGAATGAAATAAACCATACAAGAGTAAAATACAATTAGGTCACACTGATTTCACCCCCATAGCATAAAGATTCAAAATTTGTACCATGTATAAATAAAATGAATTTTGCAGTTTTTTTTCTGGTTCTTATTGAAGTGTTTCTTTCTATAAAAACAGTAATGCAATTGTCTTAGCTTTTTGTGTGCATAATTTGCAGATACCACTTGACAGCAATCAATGACTTGTTTAAATTTACTAAACCAATAGCAGTAAGTGAATGTGTTGTGGATTTTGAGAGTGCAAAAACTATAATTCCATGTGTAAGGGAGCAACATCTGCAGAGACAAAATTACTCAAACTCAGTTCTTACTAATTTCACAGGAGCTGTTTATTTACACAAAGGCATAAAAAAATGATTTACTTTTAGATTAATGTCTTCACCTTTGTTATTGTCACAACACTACAGGATGATTGAAAAGTAACTCCCTATTTTTATGAATGATGGACTCTTCCATCTAACTATAATTTTACAAGATGGGAGAGTCCATCATACATAAAATAGGGAGTTACTTTTCAATCAACCTGTATAGCCTTCTTCAGATGTCAGATAAACTTCAGTGAATTTTGAACTGAACATTCTTTTATTTATTTTATGGGGGATAGCTTTATCTCATTTTGTTCTCTTGACTACTGCTTGTTAGTTCAATTCCAAGTTTGTACTACTACTCAGTCCAGAGATTGAACTCACAATCAATATGCTACCAAATTCACATTCAATTTTGGTCATTGTCCGGATTCAGACTGTAGCTTTTGTAGAAAATGGATCAGTACTAAGAAAGAGAACTAGACATGAACAGTAGAATGAAAACAATCTGTTCCTGGAGATTGGGTAAATGGTCCAGGTTGAAATTTCAACAGAAAGCTGCATGAACTTTACAATAATAGCAATAAAGATGAGGATATTAGTCAAATTGTAAATTAAGATAACTACTAAAAAAAAAAAAAAGGGTATTAAACTTTTGTGCAGTTAGTGATTTTAGAACCTTCTAGACATGCCTTGAAAAATAATGTAACTTGTCTGGTGTCAATATTTGATTATTACTATACTGCAAAGCATTTAAATAAACCTTTTGGTATCTTCTTTTTTTAAACTTACAGTGGCAAACAAGTTTATAATTTTAAAGAGGTTTATGCAAATCCCAAGCAAATAGATCATTCACATAACTAATTACAACAAAGATTTTAGTAAAATAAACTTTATTTTCAGTTTTACTTAGCTCAGTTGCAACCTGCTGTTGTAGTAGTAAAATATTTAAAAAAAAAAAATGGTAAGAATGATATATTTTACAATGAGAGCTTCCATGTAGTGTTACACAATAAGTTATTTTATATTTGCCTTCCAGAATTCTGAAGAATGTTATACGATAACTTTAATAGAAAAAAAAATATTAAGGATTCACCATGCACTAAAAAGGGAATTAACCATTTTCTTTATGCTACTATTTGAGCTTCATTTCCTGGAAGACTGAAGCATTTTCAGTACAAGTTCTTCCTTGTCTTGAAGTGACATTTCTGTACTTTCTTCCACTTCATTGCTATCACTCAAAGAATCTTCTTGGGAAGCTCTATTTAACCGTTTACGTTTTGGCACTGGTTCAGAACTGTAAACAAAGAAAAAAAAAGTATTCCGTCATTTTAAAAATTTTAATTCAGTTATCAGATACAAACATGAAACCAGTCATTGGTTGCTTAGCACAAAAAAACCCCCTAAAAAACAAGATACTTAGAGAACAAACATAAGGTTAGGATGGGTTAGCTTTAAGTGATATCATATCTGAAGATTTGGATAAGAAAGCCAGTTTCATTTTTGTAAAATAATTCCTAGTAGTTAGTCAGCAATCATTAAATTGGACAGAGAGAGAAAGCCATAGTCCAATCATAAGATCAATCAAGTAATGAAGATAAAACTATTTTATCAAGTGAATCTTTTTTTTTTGCCCCCCCTTCTCAGATATCAAACTATTGTTAAATTAGAGAGGAAGAATGGAAAGCATTAGGGAAAAAAAATTTCTTTTATTTTTATACATGAGAGAATATGATATATAAATTCCTGTTAGAACAATTTCTGTCTGAATTTCTGGGACGAGTATTTGAACCTGTATCCTATACGGAACCGTCATTTAGCTTAACGTGCCTTTACCAATTTGGCCACAGAGGCGCGTTCGGTTAGCAAGGTCGAATTTACTGTATTTAAACTTCAATCTTCCATGAATCTCTCGCATACATTCATATCTGTCAGAGGACGAATATTTTCTGTGAAAATTTCTCGGACATTCAGGCCGGTAAACATTGTTTAATACTGTTTATTATAAACAGAGCATTTACTTAAGTATTTGTATCTATAAAAAGAATGTATAAACATAAAAATGTCTTAAAAATTTGGAATGTTAATGACACTTCTAAAATTATAGACAGTAATTAAGTGATCTTTAAAATTCTACCAATCAAAAAAAAAAAAAAAATTTTATCTTTTGCAATTTGGAGGCACGGTGGACTAATGGATAGTGGCTTGGATTGAGGAACCAGAGAGCAGAGTTCAAATTCCAGTCAAATCCATTAGATTCACTTGTGTGCAAATACCCTTGGGGAAAAGTATGAATCTATCTCTTCTTCCCACCCTCAGTTATGGGCAGACTGAGTCCTATAATCTTGGGTGGCAACCAGTCTAGGAGAAGGACAACTCTGAATTCAAAAATTGTATATAGCCCAGGCAACCCACACACTATGCAGCTAATGAAAGGATTGTAGAGTTTACAATGAGTCTATGACCCCCCAATCTGTGGTCAGTCTTGATGATTGCAATTTGCTTTGCTTAATCTGGCTTTCCTACAATATGACTAATTTTTGCCATTCCTTTCTTTTCTCCTCTTTGTAAACATTTAACCTACATCTCTCTCTCTCTCTCTCTCTCTATATATATATATATATATATATATATATATATATATATATGTAGGTACGTATAGATATTTCAGTATTGATTTCATCTGTCAGATAAATTAATGAAATGAAAGAAATATTCTACATACTCATCACTGCTATAATCATCATCATCTTCCTCATCATTCATGTCATCTTCCCTGTCACCATCATCATCATAATCAGCACTGTCAAAACTTTGGTCTTTTTCATCATCATCACTACTGCTGCTATTTTGTTGTTCTTCAGAAACCTCATCTTCATCTTTACCAGAACCAAGAACAGCCACTGGAGCATTCTGTTTAAAAAAAAAAAAAAAATCAGTGAAAATTTTAATTTTCTTTAACAATTTGTAATCTGTAAAGACTTCTTACAACATAATTTACAGAAACTACTTATGTACTTTTTTAATCAACTCTGAAACTATATACACTTTGACAAAATTTGGCCAAAGGATATGGCTTTCTTTCCTTCCTGTAGTTAATAAGGATTTTAACTACTCAAGATAATAACTAATAAAAACTTACCACAGTTGACAGCACAAAAAATTTACTTTTAAAAAAATGGTTAAAAAAAATATATAGATTGATAACTTCCTCTCAGCTCTTAATATATAAATCCTTTTACCAAAAGATTCTCAGCAAACAGAACTCAAATTAACACCCTATATTTTGGGAGCTTGTCGGTCATGGAAAACTTTACAATTAAGCTACTAAAGTTTGAATAACATAGAAGCTGAAGGATTAGTGCTTAAAACCCTATCTTTTCCCTCCAACTTTTTCTGACTACCTAACGATATTAGTATTTACCTATTAGTGACCAAAGATTATGTTACTTTTTCAGATTCTGAGAAAATATTTTTATTATTATACATTTGTTTTTAATATTTTTATCTAGTTTCTTTGTCATTAACCTTCAGCTATTAAACTGGAAATTTATGACGATAAGTAATACTTCAGGGTATTATGACTGCAATAGAAACAAGATTAGGTATGAGAAGCCTGTGTTATCATAACAGCTTTGATAAATAAACTAATAGAAAAGAGTTATCAATCAATTGGGTCAAAGTTCAATTTGTTTTAAATTCCAGCAATTTAATTTTAGAGATAAAAATAGATCAGCAATAAAAACATGCAGAAACACATTAAAAAACTAAGAATGAAATGTTATAATAAAAAAAAACTTCATTAACTCAAAACAACTAAATTGGTTGATTGCTTTTTGATTTTTTTTTTATGCTTTTTTGTTGCAATTCTCACATTCTCATTTGGAGATCAAATAATGGTAATCTGAGAGCTGCAATAAAAAGCAACTGATATAAATAAATAATGAAAAAAAAAAATACTATTCATTGGCAAGGCTTCATCTAAGAAATTTGAATGATATTACAACTACGAGAGTCAGTCAAAAAGTAATGTTTGTTCTTTAATTACAACAAATTTGATATTAGATTTTCATGGAATTCCACCTCATGAACCTTTGAGTAACCAAGAGATAGCACTAAATTGCATGCACTACAATGGTTTACATAAAGGTTTCCACAGTTTTTCAAAAGTGATCCTTCTCTCAACTATAATAAGAGCATCAACCCGTTTGGCTTTATTATCATTCATAGTAGCAGCTGACCTATCACTGCAGGACCAGTTTCAAATGTTAGTTTCTTCTTTCTCTCTAAGATTGCTATCATCTTTACTGAGCCATCGCTTTACTCGGCTTATATCAAGTGCAACTTTAACTAACTCCCTGTGAATGTTTGTAACATTTTCTCTTTCCCAAAGAGAAATTCTATTACATCTCTGTTTTCTATGTGTGTCCAGAGGAGCTTTTTGAAAGAGGACAGATGATTATGAGAAGAAAAGAGAAGTGTAACAAGATGACAACCTTGTTTAAAACTTTATTGGTGCATGAAATTTGTAAATGGTGACTTTTAGCAGTGAAAGCATTAAGCTAACACATTAAGAAAAGTGCTAATTAAGACACAGATCAATGAAATTTTAAATCTATCTATATATAAAATTCTGTGACATCTGTCGCAACCTCTAAAATAGTCATATATTGACCAATCAAAACTAAATTTGGTAACAGACTACTACAACATACCATGTTTGAAACAGGATAGGTGGTATTAATCCCAAGAATAAAGTTTTTTCCTAAACCATCCGAATATCCTTTCAAATGGACAAGAATCCAGTTTCCAGTTCACCCTGCGTTTGTGAGAACTATAAACAAATCACAATGCCAAATGCTTCAAAAAGTTGGAATTTAGCTCCAGAAAGAAATATTTACGCATGACCAGTTGTATGTTACATGCTCAAGAGTAAGAAATCCTAAGAATTTATTCTTCACTGTTAAAAAGGAAAAAAGAAATTTTCTTAAAAAATATTGTTTACCTTGAAGCCCTAAAAAATAAAATTAAAGAAATTATTAAACTGAAGTAGGGTTTTTGTCAAAGAATTTTTCCAAACAAATCAGCTTATTCAAATTTCATCAATTGGTTTATGAAATTGAACATAGAGTTTGTAAATCCTGACAAAAAATGTTAGTGATAACTTCAACAATACTAATTACTGTGAGGATCTCAATATGCCTAAATTTCAATGAAAACTGAAAATATATGTATTTCCACCATTTAACAGGCTATATACAGTGGGGGGAAATAAATATTCATACACATGAAAAATTGTATTTTTATAAATGTAAAAGCCTTAACTAAAACAAATTTTGATACATTTTATTAAAAAATAGTAATAAACTTAATTCTTATTCTAACAAAAATTAATGCATTTTTTTTCATTTTAACTGATGAAAAAAACTCTGGTGTTTCTGACAAGTGAATTCACACCAATTTTCAGTGAAACTGTTATGGCCTTTTTAGGGGCAAGAAAGAAAGACATGGAAGACGAAGGTAGGTTGAACAAGTGTATTGAAATAACAGATATATACAAAGCAAGAGTGTTAGTAATAAGCAGATAGAGGTGCACATCCGAACGGTAGGTTAACACTGCATCTCCACTCCACAACCAACTCATGCATGAGAGGAGGAAGAGTTCATTCTACTGTAGGAGGGTTTACCACAACAGAAACAAACCAAAAACCACAGTCAAACAAGATTCAAAACTTGTTAGGTACACACCCTACTAGATGTTACAATCTTAAATGGGTGTGGCAGTGAGCAAGTGACTGAAAATGCCAATAACTCCCACACAAGTATCAAAAATTATTCCACCATCATGCATCTGTTTATATATGGTGTAATGATATCAGGACTGAGACACTGAAGAACCACACCCATCCACCTCTTTTTATATACAATTCTATGACATCATGATCTCACACCCGTTTCCTGGCCAGCCACACCTATTCATTCCATAAATTCTTTCTCCTGGGCTTCTAGACACTATAGATTATAGCTTAATAATAATATTTTAAAAATGTAATTAGAAAAGTAACTAAGGGATCACTTCTTGACCAGCTCCGCTATGTTGGCTTACCACCTACTGGTGACATAAGTTTGAATGCACAGACATAAGCAGTAAACAGATTTCACTTGGGTTCCAAAGATAGAAAATGTTTCTCTTCACCACAAAACTGTAATGTGATTCCAGGAAGCTGAAAAAATTTCAAACTTTTAAAAACAATTTAGCTATTTTAATTCCATTATATACAATTCACCAAACATCTTTTTTGTCTGTGCCATCAGATTTTTATGGTTACCAGTGAGACCTGCTTTTAGTCTCTTAGCTTTTTGAAAATTTCAAAAGTTTTTCGTAAGGACTTGATTTTCAATGTAAGTTTAATAAACTATCTCTCAGGTTAGCTAATCAGAATTTCTTTTGACAGAAACCAAAATTATAAACTTTTTTTTAATTACTTTTTTCTGGTCACTAGAAAATCAAAACTTAAAAAAAAAAAAAAAAAAAAATATATTGTTTACATATGTTGTATAAGAAATGGCCACCAGAGGGACATAAATATTAGCTTATTGATAATGTCTAATACATTATAATACAAATATAGTTCAATGTTGTGCATGTGTGTGTGAGAAGATAATCTCCCCACCTGTCCCAATTTAATAGAATATAAAGTCTGTCCAGAATGTATCCATCCATTTAGAATCTCTTTCAAACCAGTTGTACAGCCTTGATATTACTGGGCATCCAATTGGAGACGAGCTTACTGCACATACATGAACAAATATGATACTATTGTTTAATGAGCTTGTCTGCTGTAAAACCAACACATTCACAGACCAAGTAGATTCTTCCCATATCATGAAGGGATGTTTTCATTTTATTTTTGAAATAAAACATCAAATTGTCTAGGAATTGCTGCACTCCAGATTTGTCTGCCAGCAATGCAATTTCTAGCTTTTGTCAAAACTAAAATCGCTGTTGAAGCACCACAGACAAGCTGTTTAGGATTAAGTTATTAAAACAGGATCTTGATCAATAAACTGAGTGACAGCACTTCACTTTAAACAATAGAAAATCTGACTCTAAGGAGAAATTTCAATAAACTTTAATGCCTAAAGGTTAAATCCATTTTGGCAGGAAGGAAGACAAGCTACTGTCACTGCTTAGAACACATCCATTAAGCTGATGAGTGGGAGCCTAATATCTTCAGGAATTTGTTAGCTAAGAATGGTGAATTCAATCCTTGGTAGAACCACATAGTTAGCATGGTCCCTTCTAAACTTTTCTCTGTACTCTTGACACTTGTCCTTTCCTATGCTGATGGTAACCCTTTAAGTGACCCTTGGGCTTTGTATTGGGAGAACATCAGTGAAAAAAAAAAACAAGATTAAAGAAAACATAATGAAGCAACTGATGGTAATCCCAAAAAAGGACTTTGTAGAATATTTTGAAAAGCACAAGAAATGCTGGGATGTGAGTGAGGTACCAAGGTGTGGAATAATTTGATGAAGAAAAAGCACCATTAAATAGTTTATCTCAATTTATTCTGTTAATATTAAAATGTCAGGATACTTTGTAGGTAGTCTTCATCTTAACCATTGATCTCAAAGTTTTTCTTCTTTTCCTACCTAAATGTCCTGAAGGGAAAATACTTATTTGAATTGCTAAAGAAAAAAAAACTCACCTCTTCTCCTTGTCTTTCCAATCGTTTCTTTTCTTTCATCTTTAAACGTTTCTCCTGTGAAAAATAAGAAAGAAAGAAGTGAATCATAAAATGTAAAAATATAATTACTTTTCTCTCTCTTTATAATTTAGTATATTTCATTCAGTTTGCTTTCTTTATAAAAGTCTCTCTACTTGTCAAGTTTTCTCCTGAATTTTGCTAAGTATATATCTTTAGAACATATTTGAACATCTCAATGAATTTTAAACACTTTTTCCCAAATTGTCACCCTTCTTTCCTTAAGTCCTTTAAAATGTCTCTTTTTATTGACAAAAAGTGTTGTTTAAAATTCATTTTAAATACTTTTAGCAAATTTTCATCAAAAGAAGGAAATATTTTAAAGGACTTTAAAGTTAAAGTGTGCAAAGAAAGCAAGTTTTAAAATTCATTCTAAGAAATCCTCTTGAGATCTCAATGATTTATCAGCAATCTAAACAGTTTCTGAGAAAATATTTTTATCCTAACAAAGTTTGGTCCATTTGCATTGTAAATCATTTCCATCACAAAGTACTTGCAATGCATTTCTATACAGAAACAGATTCAATGCATTTCCTTAAATAAATCTTATCAAATGCATTTCTTTAGGCAAGCTATTTATAACAGTTTCATAGCAAATATTTTATACGATTATACATAATAGCCCTTATCAGTAACACTTGTTTTAATTCCTGATCACTGAAAATCCCGATTTTTAATGAACAACATACAAATCAAGTGTCAAAAATTACTAAAACAAATTTAAAAATGTAATGGTTAAAATATTAAATCCCTCTTTTAATTACTAATATTACTTTATTGCATCAATAATGGGTTATTACAAATTCTTTTGTGTAGAGGACAAGGGCACAAATGTATCCTTTCTATCCTCTAGATATATTTATGAAGTTAATATTTTGCTTATATTTTCTAACAGAACATTGATATGTAAATCTTTTTTTACTTTTTAATTTTTATATTGCTACACCTATTCACATGCTAATTATGCTATGGAAAATTTACATCTACTTATATTGTCTTATGTCATCAGTTTCAATGTATTTGTTTAAAAAAAAAATTGGGTAGGATTTAAAAAAAAAAAAAAAAAAAAACACATTGAAACTGATGACATAAGACAATATAAGTAGATGTAAATTTTCCATAACATAATTAGCATGTAAATAGGTATAGCAATATAAAAATAAAAAAAAAAAAAAAACGATCTACATATATTTATCTATGTTCTTTTAGAAAAGCTCAAAGAAAATGTTATTTAATTCAATGCTTGTGACATTTTGATTTTATAAAAAATTTATTTTATAAGTATTTTTGCACATCAATAAAATGCTCTCTAGACAAGGACAGGCATATCATACCCAGACTCTCTTACTTCACAAGTATCATCAGCATTCATTTAATCTAATATCTAACAAGAAGCATCATCAAAATTTACTCAACATTCAATTTTTTCAAGCTCCTCCTTTGTGTTTCTGTTATTTTATAGTGATAGTAACCCCTTTTTATTAAAAGGTCATCAATTAAAGGTACCATTTTACCAAATGATACTGCTGGAAAAGAAGACCAGCTTTTACTGTGATTAGGTTGTGAATAAGCACTACAAAGAATATAACAAGTGATTATCAACTTTCCCACCTCATATCGTTTATGCTAATTTGTATATATTTTACAAAACAAAAATAAATAAATTTAACTTACCTGATGTTTCATTTTGATTTTTTCTTGATACAACTTTTTGTCAAATTTATCTTCACTTTCCATAAATTTCTTAGCTTCCTCTATATCAATTCCTGCAGCAGCAGAATCATCTGTTGTGTCTTTAATAGTCTGACGAGCTCGGTAGGCATCTTGAATTTCCTGGAGTAGATTAAAAAAAGAACAAAGAACATATTAAAACATCAATTCTTATTTCACTTTTTTTTTTATGAATACTTTCTAACAATCTGAATATGACATCTTAAAATTAAAATTCAATAGTTACTTTTGATCAAATGAATATTTACATACAGTCATGCATGAAATCTATAGTTAAAAAAAAAATTGTGTAACAGAATATTTTTCTTTAGTAAGTTACTTTTATGTGCAAACAGTGTAAATAATTTTGTTTTAGTTGTGTTGTTTTACAATATATTAAAAACATCTTTTCTGTATTAAATTTGAAATTATTTCCCCCAAGCAATACTGTGTATCCTTGCTAACAATACTCTCATCATGACAATAAAACTAAAACTAGCATAATAATAGGTTTTTATCTCAAAGTATTTACAATATGTAGCCCCCACTATCTAGACGAAGAACTTAAATACGTTGAAAACATTCAAATCACTACAATACAGTATTTACTTCAAACAGCGAAAAAGAAAACTCTAAATATACACATGAATTGTAACTATAGAAATCAAATATGTAGATTTTAGAAATATTATTTGGTCAAAGATTTTGGTTTATTTTAACAGTTTAGCATATTTTTTCATAAATCATATATAGTATACAAAACCATTTTTATTTGATAATTTTGAGACACCTAAATATGAACAAAAATGTCCCAAAATTCATGATTTCCACACAAAATTTTAAATAACATGCATGTGTGTGTATATATATATATATATATATATATATATATATATATATATATATATATGCACTCACACACATGCAAGACTCTCCCAGCTAATTGAGTTCTCCAAGTCCCTGGCGTGCTTATGAAAAAATAAATATGCAAAAATTCACTTTTCTCTCTGCCAGGCACTGATAGCCTCGGGGTTAGAATCTGACAACTGATGCCAAATCGGTTGGGTTTCAGTTCGGCTTGAAGTGATCAGATGTATAGCCACACTGATGCGCTGTGATACAACAAAACAGTTTGTCTGTGGATGATATATATATATATATATATATATATATATATATATATATATATATATATATATATATATATATATGTATAAATTTACAATACAACTTTTAGGTAATTAGTAACTTTATTAAGTCACAGAGACAGGCTTGCTAACCCCTATTTCAATGTCAAGTATTCAATAAAACTTACTGATTCAATGCTATTCGAAAAAGTTACAATACTGAAGAAAAGAATTGTATAATGACTGGCTTACCTCCCCTTGTTCGTCAAATTTCACTTTGATGTTCATTTTGACTTGTTTCTTCAATGCTCTCTTTGCTAAAGCAATTTTTGTCAGTACTTTTTTTGATTGTTTTACTGCTTCTTTTGGCTAAAAATTAAAACAAAACTAATTAAACAAAAGAGAATAACAATTATAGTTTAATAAGGTTATCATGAGTTTTCTCTCATGATAAGTTCTAGAGACAATGGCAACAAAAAGGATGCAGGAAAAGACAGTTGAAATTTCTGGGACACAAGGAAAGAGGGCTTGAAAAATTTGATACTCACAGATTGAAGGTAAGAGAAACAGAGGAAAGCAACACACAACCTACTTGGCAAACTTGAGTGAATGGATGGTGGGATAGGGTTTAAGAAAGATGGCAAAAAGACAAAAGTTATCAAAAGCTACAAAGGACATCCTAAAGGGACATGGCACAATTCAACAAAACTTTCTATTCATGCTAATAAGAAACACTTTAGTTGGAGGGTTAACATTTTTTAACAGATTGCAGCATCACATTCAGCTTAATTTTAGAAAGCAAAAATAAAATGAATAAAAATTTGCAAGCTGACCGACTGCTTGTGTTCTTTCCAATCAAGTGACAATATTTTTCTAATTGGTATTTCTTGGTAACTAACAAGTTAAAAAATCACTTAATTCAATTTAGAGAGCTTACATATGGGGGAGTATTAGAGAAAACGTGTGAGGTAGTGTTGAGAGAGAGGGAGGGAGTATTCATAGAGAGCGAAAGAAAGATTATTCAGAAAGAGAGGGGGAGAAGTATTAGGAGAGAAAAGAGGGAGAGGAAGTATTGAGAGAATAACAGATAAAGGCACCAAGATAGACAAAGTAAATGATAAGGACATGAATGGAGAGAGAGTAGAGTAAAAGATAAGGACATGAATAGAGAGAGAGTAGAGTAACAGATAAGGACATGAATAGAGAGAGAGTAGAGTAACAGATAAGGACACAAAAAAAGAGAAACAGGCTGACAGAAAGACAAAGAGATTTGAAAAATAGAAATAAAGAATAAAGAGAGAGATCTAAAAAAAAAACAAAGAAAAAATAAGAGAAACCTTAGATTCCAGTTCCTCTGCAGGCTCAGGTAGTATTATTTTCTTCAATGTTAACAGATCACCCCCATCATCATCATCTTCCATTAATGTTATTTTAGGCGATTTTTTTTCTTCTCTATTCTCTTCTTCTGTGTCTTCTTCATCTGAATCCTCATCTAAAGATTCATCACCAACTTTCTCATATGTCCTTTCACTTTTTCCCTCTGTAATCTCCTCATTTTCTTCAGATCCTGACCACTGTTCATTTTTCTTTTCCCTCGCTTTTGCTCTTGCTCGTAGCTTCTGCAACTTTTTCAAAATTTCATCATCACTCTCACCATCCGACTCTTCAGAGCTATCAGCATCCTTAGCCTTACTTTGTCTTTTTTTTAGCTTTAGCAATTTTTCCAACACTTCTTCATCAATAGAAGCATTATCTGATTCACTTGAATCTTCAGCTTTTGTTTCTTTTGCCATTAAAGTCTCTTTGTTTGCCAGTCTTTCTTGTTCTCGTTCCAGGAAACGCACACGGGGAGTGATTTCAAGACCAAGAGATCTGCAAGCACCAAGAAGTAAAAGTTATTCTTCAAATTCTGATTTGCCTGGGTTAAGCTAAATCTGTCACATGAGATCATAATTCTAGAATAGACAACAAGAAAAGCCTTGAAATCTTTTTTCATAGTAATCCACACTGGTAATTCTATTGTTCTTTAAATTAAAAAAAAAAACAAAACATTGTGTTAAATATTCTAACAGTTCGACAAATTTCAAGTAAATAAATAATATGTAGCAAACAAGTCTATCCTTTTATTGCTAAATAAATTTAAGAAAAAGTATTGAAAGTGAAAAGAAGTCTTACTTACCCAGCAAATTCCTCAAGGTTTAACTTCTGGACATCAAATATATTTTTATTACTCATCAGAAATACAGCTCGTACATATGTAACAAAAGCCTTATAAAGGAAGAAAAAAAACACTCTGGTCATTATATATGTAATAGAAAAAAAATACATTACATGATTATAACTAAAAACTAACAAACCATCAAGTTCAATTTTTATTACTCTATTTCACATCCAGTCGAATCCATTACATTCACTTACATGCTAATACCCTTGGGAAAGGTATGAATCCTCTTCTCCCCCCCCCCCAGCTATGGGTAAATAGCAGGGCAGACCAGGTTCTATAGCCTTGGATGGCAATTGGTCTACCACAGAAAGAAATGGTAACTTACTTCAGGGGAAAAAAAAATCTGCCTCGTCAGTCATGTATTGAAAGATACATGATCACCTAAGCCTGTATCACGCATAGCACATAACTGACTGACTGAAGTCATAAACAAGATTCTACTCCAAAACTAACTTCAACAATAATGGGGGAAATTGATAGAAAATATTTTATCTTCTAGTAGCATGATTTCAAGGGATGTGTAAAATATCCAGAGAGGTAAGAGAAATGCCAATTTGACAATCTGTTCAGATTCCCCCAATTTTGGGGGAAAGCACCTTGAGAATATCAAGAGCCTTTTAAAGTCTTGAAATGTGGGAGTAATAGTTTTCTTACATTGATTCTTTTTTTTTTAACTTGGTTTTTATGGCTTATCAATTTTTTAAGTGGTAATTTAAAGCCAGAAATTTTTTAGAATGTAAGAATTTTTTGGAAATAATGATTTATTGATACAAGTCCTGCTAATTGGCACATAACTGGGGGAGAGAAGATGCGGATTCATACCTTTCCCAAAGGTATAAGTGAATATAACAAACCAGACTCTCAGAGTTCCAATTCTGAGTCATTATCCATTACACCACCCACACATCCAAGATTACAGCACCTGGTATTTCTAAGCAGCTACCCCTGAATTTAGTTATGCCCCATGCCACGATTTTCATAAGAAAAATTGAAAATAAATACAATGTATCTAAATACAAATTAGAGACATGTTACAACAGATCATTCCATCTTAAATAAATCAACAATGTTTTGTGGCAATTTTTAACATCAACTTGAAATTTTTCTTGTTAAATAGTTCAATATTATGGATAAAAAATAGTGCATTTTATATAGCGTTTTTTCAAGATCAGAACAAATTCACAGATTTGGACAAGAAAAGAAAAAGACCCCAGAATGATGTCAAAATCTGCAAAAAATTTTCATCCTTTAATACAAATCGTCAATTGTGCTTTGTTTAATTTGTAACATATATAAATATAGGTAGAAAAAAAGCAAATGTTGATAAGATAGTGAGGGTCACAAAGCACCGCCAGTGGCCCTCAATCAGACTTGACCCCCATTGTTGGGGGTTTCAGGGGTAGTACACACTGGCCCTGCCTTCTAGATACTGCCCAAGCTTTACATTGCTTAACTTTGATGATTACATCAGAACTGATGTTTCCACATGATATGGTCGTAATCCTATGTTACATTGATAAAAATTGCTGCACACCATATTTTATGCGTTAAATCTGGATGAGATAAAACAAAATTAGCCAACAAAAGATTGAAATTGGAATCAAACTTTTAGCGTCATAAATTTAAGAACTGATCAAAAAAAAAAAAAAAAAAAAAAAAAAAAAAAAAAAAGACAACTAGTCTTCAACACCTTTCATTCAAAAATCCACCAAATATAAAAGTTTGAAACAAAAGATTCCTCTTTTATAAAGAAAATAATAGCATTTAAAACATTTTAATATAATCAAGGCAATCACCAGCACATTCTAAAAATATTTTTACCTAGCAATCTAAACTATAATATCATGGGTAGGATTTTATTAAACAAATATAGCAAAACTTTCATTTGCTCTAATATTTAAAAACATAGTACCTCAGCAAATTCTAGTAGTAGATGTTTATATAAATAAAAAAAAAAAAAAAAACTAATTGAAGCTGCATTTGGACCTGGTATATACAAGCAAGATTATGTCTTTTCTTATTAGAGCCCACTGACTTTACAGCTACTCCTCACCACTTCACTCCAGTCATTTTCTACTAAATAAATATTTTTATCAGTCAAGAAAAAAATTTGATAATTTTGGCACTCAGTCTGAATGTTATTCATTAAAAATCAGAAAAAGAGGGATTGCCAGTGGTCAGGAATTAAGACAATATCACTGGCAGAATAGAGCTATAAGGTAAATATGCTATAAGTAATTTTGTTAAGGAAATGCATTGGAAATAGGGAAAATGGAATTGTCAGTGACTAGTAATAAACACAAAGAGTTACTGATAGAATTGTACTAATTAAATAGGTTTGCATATAATCCAGTTCACAACCCTCCCTAATCTTTTGAACAGGAGTAGAGGTTTATCCTTTGTTTCCTGTTTAGGATTAGGTTTCCAGTTCCTTCTGAAGTCTACTTCAACTCTATACTTCTAATGTCTCTGCCTAAACTCTGAAATTTTATTTACTACTTATTTATTTTTTCCTCAGTAGGAGTAGTTAGGTTTGCCTATCGTCCAGTTCACAACCCTCCCCAGGTTTTGGAACAGGAATAGAGGTTTATCCCTTGTTTCCTGTTTAGGATTGGGTTTCCAGTTCCTTCTAAAGTTTTTTCCCAGTAACCCCTTACCTCTTAATAGTATTATCACCCTCCTTGAAAAAACCCTCAATGAAAAAATAATAAAGAAAAGTGATGTCAATACAGGAATGTCCAACATTAACTTTATATTAAGATTACTTGTTTTAAACTCAACTTAGCCTTTTTCACTGTTACTCATGAAGCCTCAAATTACTTGCAATATGTCTAATTCACAAATTTAACAGAATTCTTTTGCTAATTAGGTTTTATCTACTTTGACAAGTCATCAAACTATTTTATCATTCTTACTTAAACATGTGCAGTACTCTTACTTCTACAATTAATAACATGGGGTCCATTAAAACTAATTAGCTAGTATATTATACTCACCTTTTTAGCATTTTCCTTCATTGTTATATCGGCTGCACATTGGGATTTGAGACGAGGTCGAATATCCCACAACATCTTCGGGTTAACTCTGAAAATATACAAGGAAATGTAGAAACAATATATGAAAATACGACTCCTCCAATAATCTAATCTGTCAAATAATTTTACTAAACAAAGGAAGGTAACACAGAAAAACATATTTGTATGTAATCAATATCTGATAAACAAACAGGAATTGAGATGATTGATTTTTTTAATATTAAGTTTTTCAGAAAATAATGTCTGATTTTAGAATCAACATTTATTCCTGCAATAATGTATTTAAACAGAGTGTTTAATCAGTTAAAATAGAAACCCTGGACATGTACATATTTCTGCCAGTGAGTTACAAGTTTATTTATGCCTTTACAATAAATAAAACTGTAATGGTTTGGGTGCAAAGAAGTCTTTGAATGCAGTTTCTGCATCTTCTTTGCAACAGAATGGCTTTTGCCTTAAAAAAAATTGTCACAATGCTTGAAAAAAATGGATAAGAAATCAGGGAAATATGGTGGAGGGAAAAAGTCTTGTATCCCAAGTCGGTGACTTTGCAGTTTCATCCTAGCAATATGTGGCTAAGTATTATCATGAAGCAGAATTGAACCTCATCAATTAATTAGTGCTGGTTGCATTTTGCTTAACTGAATGTACATTTCATCCAGTTGTTGGCAGCAAACTTCAGCAGTGATGCTCTGGTTAGATTCTAGAAAGCTGTAATGAATAACGCCAGTGGTGGAGCACCAGACAGTCACCAAACTGTTCTGTTGATGCAATTTCCGTATTGGAAAGTGTTTACATGCTTTGTCATGGATTGAGCCATTGAGTCGATTGTTTATGATCGTCATAAAGGATCCACTTCTGATCACAAGTTAATATTCAACCAAGAAATAGATTATCTGAATTTCACAGATGAGGCATCCAATACACTTCAAAATGCCAAACACTGACCTTCACCAAGTTCATGTGGAACCCATTTATCGAGTTTCATCACCTTGCCAAATTTTCTTGAGATGGTCCATTGTTTTTAAAATGCTGACATCCATTATCTGAGACATTTTCTCAACACTTTAATATGCATTTTGATTGACTAATGTTTTCAGATGTTGATTGTCAACTGCAGATTGACGTACTCTACCACCTTTATCTTCAAGGCTTGTATCCCCACTGCACCATACTACCTGATCAAAAGTGGATCCATCACCCCGTGCTCTGTTAATATCAGCAGCAGTTTAAGAAGCATTATGACCAAACTTGAACTCATACAAAGGAAGTAAATGCATCTCTTCTTTTTTCATGTTCAAGAGGTATATCATGTTTTAAGTTAAATTCTGAAAGAGTGATATAAAAATTAACAAAGGATACTTTAATACTTAGAAATCTTACTTATTATAAAACGCAGATTGTGTGTGTGTCTGTAAGTTTATATATTGGATTGGATTTCCTACATTTTTCAACCGATTTCAACAAAACTTCACAGGACTACGTAAAATTACCTTGCAGTGGTTCTGACAGTGCCAAAAATTGGAAAAACACAATTGTTTTCGCACGAAATCAATTTGAAAACATGATTAAGAGGCATTAATGAAAGGGGGACAACTCATATCGAATTATACTTATTAATATCAAACTAATTAAGACATGCGTGTCCGTCAACCTTAAACAATAATCTTTGTCAATTTTATTTTTCAGTCTTTATCATGGTCGATACTTGATCTATCTCTTACTGTTACATCCCCGGGCAACGCCAGGCTCTACTGCTAGTAAGTAATATATTTTTGTGCAACTATTATAACAATATATTAGAACACAAAAAGTTTTGTTCTAAAATCAAACATTATTTTCCAAACAGGAGACTAATATTCTTCATTTATTAACTTATTAAATGATTTCTTGAATTTATACTTTGGTTTGATGGCATATCAACTCCGCAATGGGTCATTTAATGCAGACAAGATTTTTATTGCAGGTAATGTTTTTTTTCTTCAATAATGTATTGCTGGTAATATATTGGTGAGACAGAAAAGTACTAGGAAGAGGAAAAAAAATTCAAACAATTATGTCCTGACCCCAAATAGAAATGGTATTGAGCAAAATTTCATGAGAAAATTATTTTAAAAAAAATTTATTTTGTGGCTTATAAATTAATTTAAGTCAAATATGTAAAAAGTTAATTGCATGTTTGAAACCAAATCAAAGAGATTTAATTTCGATCACTTACAATGTTTATTTTAATATGAAATTAGATATGTATTCGGTTGTTACATATATTCATTTGTTCTTTCCAATGTTCTGTGAATAATCTCCAAGAATAATCTTTTGTAGCATTTTTTGTGTCTTAGTAACTCTGGTCATCCTGTGAAACTCTTGTCTTACATTATTGAAATTTTATTTCAGTTTAGACACCCCTTTGAGATGAAATGCCAAGCTAACAAGAATTAGCATGTCTGATATCTTTTTCTCTGCTTTTAATCAAGGTCATAAAGCTGCTTGAAACATTTGTGCTGTGTACAGAGATGACTTCATTACTGACAGAATGGTACTGAAATGGTTTTCCTATTTCAAAGAGGGGAAGTTTGAACTTACACACACTCCATGTTCTGGCTTTCTAACAATTTGAGGGTGTTTCATTCAATGACAGTGTGGAGCTTAAAACATGGCTTAATGAGTTTTTTCAAGTCAAAACCTAATAATTTCCATTGTCGAGGCAATGAAAAATTAGTGGATCATTGGCAGGAGATTGTAAACAATAAAGGGGAATATATTGTTGAATGATTCATCAGAATCTGTCTATATTTCTGAGATGAGGTATTATGTACACTATTTACATTATTCAGACTATTGTACTCATCTTTGTTGCCATATTTATCACAACGTTTCAGCCGTTGTACACTCCGGCCTTCTTCAGGTGGTTGGAATGTCAAACTGAACCCTTTATTTCACTCACTTGAGGACATATGGCACTGGATAAAGGCATTAATTAGATCCAGTGACAGGACCCAAAGAGTGTGAGTTCAATACCTGGTTAAAGCAGTGGCGAACTTGGAGAGGGGAATTTATAGGAGATAACTGATAACTGACATCCATTAGACATGGCATGTGGAACTAAAACAGTCTACTCCAGCGAGCAAAATAAAGGGTTTTGTTTGGCATTCCAACCACCTGAAGAAGACTGGAGCATACAACATCCGAAACATTGTGATAAATATGGCAACAAAGATGAGGGCAATATTCCAAATAATGTAAATAGTGATTCATCAAAAAAATTAATAGATAATAAGTATTAAAATAAACTATGATTTATATTATACAACTTATATTGAAAATATATTCCTCTATTTTCCACACAAGTAGAAAACAGTTAAAACCAATAAGCTGCTAAAATTTATAATAATTTCTGTAATTTATGGCATTTTATATAGTCTAGCAACGGCCTGCTCCCAAAGTTGTCAGAGTAAAGAGACACAATTTTACTTACTGTATTTGTTTAATCGGTATTTTCTTTTTTTGTAATTCTGTCAGCATTCCAGCCTCTTCAGATGGCAATAAGAAAAGCAATGATTCTCCATTTTTCTTGTATCTACATATTAAAAGAAGGCATATATAAATAATACTAAAGCACATTTTAAATTTTAACAATAAAATCATCTAGCTTTTCAGAGTAATTTGTTACATCCCATATTTACTACATAAATATACATAGGCATGTTTATAAAATCTGTAAAATCTAGTGGTATCAACATTTTAAAGAATTTTCATAATCTGCAACCTGGTGTATGCATTACTACCTATATTGTTGCATCTATTTTTTTTTTTTTAGGAAAATGCAGACAAAAGTCATAGATTATTAAACTCACTCAGACTAACGTTTTGACTGTAAACCCAGCTTTAAATCAGTTATGTCTAGATTTCAGTTATCGGCATTTATTTTTGCCTATATTAAAAATATTAATATCATAGAATATATAGAATATACATATTTTTATATATATAGAGGCACAGTGGAGACATGGACACCAGCACCAAATTCCAATAGAGTTCATTACATTCATTTACAAGCAAATACCATTGGGAAAGGTATGAATCCATCTCTTCACTCCCCACCCACCCCAGCTACAAGGAAATAGCCTAGTAACTTGTCTAAATTATTTGATGAAACTATATATATATATATATATATATATATATATATATAAATAAAACACCTACAGTAAAATGGAAGTTAATAAGAAAAGCTAGAATATGTAGGTCATTAAACGACCCATGTCCTTTGTGCATACATGAGAAACTATATATTACTAAGTTTATAAAAAATAAAAATTTACTGAATCAGAGAAATGAAATAGCTATTATATGCCATCATTGTCAAAAATTTTCCTTAAATAATATTTAAAAATTAAAAAAAAAAGTGGGGGCAATCAGGTAGTATACATACTTATATTTAACATGAAAAATAATTTTATATACTGTAATTATATTACATTTGCTTGTTTTTTCTTTATAAAAAAAAAAAAAAAAGTCTATTGGAATAACAGTGAAAATATTTTAAAGTTGTATTTAAAATTGTAGTTAAAACAAATTCTAACCTAAGCATCTTTTTAAAAATTGCAGTTAAATAAAATGTATGCTAACCTAAACGCCTCTAACAAAAAGTACTACCGGCACTTAAATGAATCCAATAAAACACCTACTGAAAAATGAAATTATAACGAAAAGCTAGATGATGTAGGCCTGTGAACAACCCATGTCCTTTGTACATACATATGAAACTTTATTACTTAGTTTATATATATTTAAAATAAATAATTAATTAATAAATAAAGTTTACTAAATCTGAGAAATGAATTAGCTATTTTTCCAGTAAGTGCCATAAATATTACTTAAATAATATTTAAATATAAAAGTTTAAAAATCGTAATATACATATACTTTGATATGGAAAAATAATTTTACTTACTATAAGTAATTTCAAATACATTTCCTTCTGTTATAAAGTAATATAGTCTATTAAAAATAACAATGAAAATATTTTAAAGTTGTAATTAAAATTGTAGTTAAATAAAATGAATTCTAACCTAAACTTCTTTTACTTAGTACTACCCGCACTTAAAAGAATCCAATAAAACACCTATAGTAAAATAAAATTAATATGAAATGCCAGAAGATGTAAGCTTATGAATGACCCATGTCCTTTGTACTTACATGAGAAACAATATATTACTAGGTTTATATATATAAAAAATAAAAGTTTACTAAATCAGTAAATTAAGTAACTATTTTTGCCGTCATTGTCATAAATTTTACTAAAAAAAAAAAAAAAGTACCCTAATATACATACTTATACTTGTTGTAAAAATAATCCTACATAATATAAGGGATTCTAATACATTTAACTGTTCATAAAAAAAAAAAAATAATATAATAAAAATTAAAAATGAGAATATTTCAAATCGTAGTTAAATAAAAACTAAAAAGTATTCTAATCTGAACACCCCTGAAAATCTTTAAATTTACAAATAAAAAAAAATGCCGTAAGAATTTTTTTGCCATTAACAATAAATTTTTTAAAAAATCCAGACGACATGCATTCAACAGATGTCAGTTCTCATTGAAAAATACATCCCTACCCCTTACCAAAATGTAGCTAATAACCGATACAATGACACAGACATAAGGAAAACCCAGACAACCCTTGTCTAATTGAAGTAAATTTATCTGTAACCATGGAAACGTGATTTTAGCTGTGTCTTTAAAACCCAGTAATTTTAAAAGTTACTCCAAAATTCGCCTGAGGATGAAATGGAACTAAAGTCTTTAATTTAATTGCAAAATTCAATTCGTGGCTTTTAGCTTCCATTTTTGAAACATGGTTAGAACTGTGTAGCAGAAAAAAAAAACATATTTTAAATCAATTAATTTATAATATTAATGCTCTGTAAATTTACATTGAGCACTATTTTGTAAAAATAAAAATATCTATAAGAACACCGGATTATATATCTTACTGTTCTTTCTTTTTATTTAAATACATATACATATATATATTTAGGAGGAATGATGAAGTAATAGGTAGTGGCTCAGACTGAGGGCTCGGAGAGGCGAGTTCGAATTCTAGTGGAATCTATTACATTCACTTACATGCTAATACCCTTGGGAAAGATGAATCCTCTTCTTCTCCCTCCAGCTATAGGTAATTAGCAGGACAGACTGGGTTCTATAGCCTTGAATGGCAACTGATCTAGGAGAAGGACAACTCTGAATTCAAAACCTGTGGAAGGGTGTTTTGGGACCTTGTGGCACATAGTGCAACAGGTCTCTGTATTCAGCACTTCAAAAAGTGTGTTTGGTTCTGCACAAAACCTTCAACACTATAATCAAATCATATGTGCTGGTGTCTGGCTGTCGGTTCCTAGGAACTCAGTTGCTGAGCCTCATCCGTCAAATACAACGGGAGAGTCCATATATATATATATATATATATATATATATATATATATATATATATGAATGAACAAGGTATATTTAGGCACCAAGTATTCATACAAACTCCCAACATCATGGAATATGGGATCTCAAAAATTGTCACTGTGTAAAAAATAATGTTGCTTTGAATTTTATGCCCCTTTGAAGATTGCATATCAAAATTAATAATAAAAAAAAGCATTAAATTCTTACATTGGGCATGCATAACTCAATGCAATCCATGCACATATCTACTAGCATATCACAAAGAACCAAAAAACAACTATCGACGTAATACAAATATTAGTGGATAATACCAAAATAATGTATAGCACCCAATACAAGGAAAGACTCAAAACCCTAGAATAATATAAATAAATAATATCAATAAGATAATAAAAAAGATGATAAATAAGATATTATTATACAAAATAAACAGACCACATTAAATATCATTCACAAGAGGAGGTGATATCTTCAAGTGCTTATGATATAATTAATGTGCACAGATATATATGTATATTAATACAATAAAAATATTGCATTCTTTTGGGTGTAGCTTCATTCACAATAACCATTACATGTGACGTCATTGTAAACTGTTTCAAACTTCCAGCATTCCAAAGAATACCAGGATGTAGACAAAGGAATTCTAACTACCACACAGACACCACATTGGTTTCTGAAAATGACTTAAATGGTCAAAAGTACTTGAACAAAAAAAATAGCAAAATAATCAACCACATTTTTGAGAACAATACTCAGCATCTGATTAAAAAATTGTAAAAATACAATAAAAAACTAAACAGACAGACCATGTCAGCTCTTTTTAACCAAACCTGTATGTATGTGTGTGTATATTTATATATTAGTGGATTCTCTTGTTAGTTTCAATATATGAGGGCCTAATACTTCAGTTCTTAGGAGTGATCTGCCAGAAAACTCACAGATATGATTTGATTATAATGGCGACAGCTTATGCAGAATCAGCTAGACTTTTTGGAGAACTAATAACAGAGAAGTAGTACACAGCCATCTTCAGGTTTTGAATTCAGAAATATCCCTCTCCTAGGCTTCATTGCCAACCAAATATGCATCCATCTTTTTCCAAGCATACTTTTATCAAGTAAAATGTAATTCAGTAACAATTTGAACATATCTCACTGATTCTTCTTCCCAAGCTGCTGACCATCATGCCTACCTGTACATCTACTTCACTCTCGTTCTTTATTGAGAACCTTCTTGGCAACAATTCTGCTCACCTTGAAATATGTTCAATTCTAGTAATTTTATGTATTTTAATGGGTGTCATTGATTTGTGTTATCACTAGATAGATTACTGGAGTTAAGCCATTATTGTTTTTTTTCACTATCGCTATTCTAGGCTTAAACTATCTTATTGCTTTTTATCAAAATATTCTAATTCAGTAAACTTTTTGATTTCTAAATATTTGTTACAAAAAAAAAAAAAAAACCATTAAATCAGAAGTATAGCTTCCAACAAAACTATTTCCAATTGAATGTGATCAAAACAATCAAAGCTGGTATAAATGAATCAATGTATAAAATAAGAACAATACCTTATAATGCTTTTGAAATATAACAATCTCCAAAGAAATTCACATCAGAGCTGGCAGTAAAGAGTGAAATCAAACTTGGTTAACTCGACTTGATATCATTATGTGAAAAGCATCATATAAAGAGTTACAGGCAAAAGAAATATCAATGCAACTCAAAATAGTCTCTAAAAAATGTAAATCTTTAAGAGAGGTTGACTTTACCTGGCCGTACGTCCTACTCTATGGATGTAAGTGTTTGCATCTTCTGGACAATCAAGCTGTATCACCCAGTTAACTTCAGGAATATCTGCAAATCATAATAGAAAACAAAGGTTTTGAAAAAGAAAAATAGATTTGCTATTCTAGTTCAAATTCATAAAAAGGAAAAAGAAGCCTTAAAGTAATGTTTTACAACTGTTCTTCACAATACAAAATTGCTAATTATGCTTATTTAGAGTTAATAAATTATTGGAATACAATATTAGTGATAATGGTAATATAAGGAATCATTCATTATTCATTGACCAAACTACCAATGCTGGTGTCAGTCGAAATTTATAAAATCTTTCTAGTAAAACAATTTTTCAAGAAAATGGGTTTCTCAAGTCTACTGTTACTGCTGTTTCTAGCATTGATAGGGTTTTCCTTACGATATGGCATCCTCTAATTAGACAAGGGAATGACATTAAGTTTAAAACTACAGCTTGCATATGCTACAAGATAGCTTAGTGGATAAAACTAAGTATCAATGGAAAAGCATCATAAAAAGAGTAGTTATGCCAATTCTTGGCAACTTAAGTAAAAATGTAACACAAGTTACAGAGCCATGACTTTCTCAAGAATGCAAAAATGAAATCAATTAAGAAATCTCAAATGAAATTCACATATTACACTTATAAGCCATCTCAATAAATATTAAAAAATCAATGAATCTAAACAAATTCTGAAGGCTAAAATATGCTGCTATTTTAATGTTTATAAACTTTGCCCCCACTTCATATTTTTAAACTAAATCAAGAATCTTAGTATAAAAAAAAATTACATCTCACATTTCCATATTAAGTTATGGTATAGCAAAGAAATGTTATTTCCAACACAGTTAGATACCCACAGACATATCATATTAAAACATGCCCAAACTTTATTTTCTACTCAATAACAGACAATATTACAATCATGCCAAAAAAGATTCCACAATACAACACACACCATTTAAATCAAAGTGCCTATTGGTTAGAAATTAACATCACCACATAAAATATTTGACCAACCAGGGAAAACTATTTTTCTCAAGCCTATTTTCGGGACAAATTTCTTATAAAGACCCACAGATTTCAACTTTCAAAGTGCAGAGATGCAGCTGTCTCCAAGCTACATTGCTTTTTCAATCCCCCCCCAGTGCATGCTGAAAGAAACATGTATTGACAACTTCAAATGAATCATCTCCAACAACAATACCAATGGTCAGTGAATCTTCACTAACACTAAAAGTCTTTTGTCAACCATTCTTTTCTACCCAGACTTTAACACAACTGAAAACTATTTTTACACCTTTTTGACTCTTTTGAATTCATGTACGTATTTGTAAATACAAACGATTTATTTAACAGTCCTACCCATATTTTCTTTATTTTTATTTTATTATTGTTTGGAATTCGTATGTTCAGATTTTCAATAGAAAAAAACCTGGATGACTGAATTTCTTACAATGGGTTTTGGTGTTTATGGGATTTTTGCTTTTCAGTGAAAACTTAAAACTTAAGATATTCCCCCAGATCTAGATCTTTTGACAATTCCCAAGGGCTTTTCTTTTTCAATCTCTGTTTCTAAATTTTTTTTTTTTATATTCTCGGAAATTTCTGAATTGATCTTCTTTGATTTAGTCTCAGGTGGAGTAAATTTGTTAAGACTAAAACCAATAATTTAGAATTAAATTATGAAGTGGTCAAAGTGTTTTTACATCAAAGAACTTGATTTATTTAAAAAAATGTCAGACAGTTTAAAGTCTTAAACACTAAAACTGTAAATTTAGTTTAAATTAAGTCTTTTGAGCATTTTAACTTTCAATATTTGTTTACATCAATCAATTTTTTTAATATATATTGAGGTGGCACAAAAGAGTAAAACCACTGAAATTCAAACTCAATTTACCAATTCAGTTTTCCAGATTGATAAGTCTTATGCTACCTTGTACTTATGTGAAAATGGTAAAAGACCAAAAACTACATACCCAGTCCTCGGGCAGCAATGTCTGTGGCAAAAAGCACAGCACTCTGCTTAAAACAGAATTGTTGAAAGACTTCCATTCTTTTATGCTGTTTCATTTTACCATAAAGTGCATGAAGAGAAATACCAGGTCTCATGTGACACAGAGCCTTGAATATATAACGCACCTGGGGAAAAAAAAAAGAAATCAATAAAAGATCAATGTTTAATTAACATTTTAATCAAATCATATGCTAGTAAGACAACTCACTGATAATGATAAAAACACATCAGTCAAAATTATTACATTGTTCTCTAATATAAAACTAACAGGGATAACCTGTATTGCCTATATCAAAATAACACCTGTATTATACAAATTCATGATGAACAATATTAATAATATATTTGGTTGGTTTGTTGGTTTTGTTTAGTAGTATATCAACCTCTATTTAATGACAATATCTAAATATTTTCTAAGCAAATTTTTTATTTTATTTTTTGGAGATGACAATGGTTTAGTGATACAAGTATTATTAATTAATCCATAGCTGGTGGGGAAAAAGTGGTGAATTCATACCTTTCCAAAATGTATTTGAATATAAATGAATATAATGAACTTGACTCTCTGATTAACAATTCTGAGCCATGAGCCTTTATCTATTACACCATCTGCACATCCATGCTTACAGCATCTGGTATTCCCAAGCAGTCACCCATCTAGCTACTGACCAGGATCGACATTGCTTAACTTTTAATTTATAACAATATTCATTACAATTCAATTCTTTGTTACTATTTAAATAAACATATAAAAACAAGGATCGTTAAGTCTCTTCTAAATCTTTTGTGTGCATCTGTATGTGATTTAAATTCCCAAAACAATATTTAGATCCTTAAAAACAATATATTTTCTGATCCAACACGTTTCAGGAAAAGTTTTAATCATTTATTTCTGTACTCTCTGTATAGAGTGCATCAGAAATACCTTCCACATAATGGTAAGACATTAGTGGCAATGGCATTTTCAGCTAGCTAATGTCTTACCATTACGTGGGAGGTATTCCTGCCACACACTGTATAAGCAAAGATACTTGTAAACATTTACTTCATTTTAATTCAAAAAAATTTTTGATTTTTTAAAAGTTTTAAGCTTAATATTGATGGTGAAGTAATGGATAGCGGCTCGGATTAAGGAATCGGAGAGCAGAGTTTGAATTCCATTTGAATCCATTACATTCACTTATGTGCTAATACCCTTGGGAAAGGTATGAATCCTTCTCTTCTGCTCCCAACTATGGGTAAGTAGCAGGACAGACCGGGTTCTATAGCCTTGGATGGCAACTGGTCTACCACAGAAAGAAATGGCAACCTACTGTGGGGAAAAAATCTGCCTCGTCAGTCATGTATCGAATGATACATGATCACCTAAACATGTATCACGTATGGCACATAACTGACTGAAGGGAAGAGAGCACAGAAAATGGTTGTAGTTCTAAAACATAAACCCTTTATTAAATTAAATGATTTTCTGTGTATTCTTTTAATCTTTTTATTTTCAATTTCATTTTTGGACGCTCTTTATTTAAAATTAATAATTGAATGACATCATGTTTAAATTGGAAATGCTGAAATACTGGCGAAATATCTTCACTTGTATATAAAAAAATACAGGAATAAATTGTTTATCAAAACCTTCCTTGGAATATGTTAAATTGGAATATGAATATAAAGAGCATTCATCTATGTGTACGGTTTGAACTTCAAAACTGTAACATTGAGGTCCTTAAAACCATATGCTCTTTATCATAGAATAGATATAATCCAAATTTGTAAATAATTTTATTATTATCTATATTATTATTTTATATCAAAAACATGTTTTATTTATATAGGACCAGAGAATATCATCACCCCCAAGTATATAATATTTAAATTTTCTTTTCAGACATTAAAAAAAGCTTTATGTAATTTAAGAAAGTATTTCACATCAAATTAAACTAATAATTATTAGGTATGTGCAAGTTTCCAGCATTTCAGCAGTACATATCTTCAATCTCATTTTTTCTCCATAAAATAGCATGCTGGGAACTTTTGCACACATCTAAAGTAATAAGTGGTAATTTAGTGCAAATTATTGAATTCAAAAATATATTAATTATTCAAGGTATTTGATGTATCTATTTACATGGTGAGCTGTCAGATGTCTGAGAAAATTATACAGGTCATATCTATATAATGGGTATAAAAATTATACAGGTCATATTTATATAATAGGTATAAAATCTGAGATCATGTGAAAACTCTTTCATAAATAGTCATATAATTCTTCTCAATTACATTTAAGGTTTTGTTTATATGCTCTACATTAACAAAATAGCAATAAACTATAATGACCAAAATAAGTTTAAGATTAATTTTAGATGGAATTTTTGAAATGAGAAATTAGACAATAACAATAAAGTCAATTATTTGTATAGATTAGTACATAATACTGAAAATTAAATTTAAACATCTATGTTATTTAAACTAATAAAATGTTTCTTACAACTGGGGATAGATTAAAACGTCCATAACTTGACATGTAATTATTAATGGAATTTTGATCTATGTGAATAATATTCACTGCTGAATAAAACACATTCATAAGAAATGATGTAGATAAATATTTGTTGCATAAAAGACTTTCTCATGATTAGGATTTGGGCTTATTGACATATTTATGTTTAGAAATCAAAGGAGATGGTTCAAGTCTCACAATGATAAAGACTTTCTCATGATTAGGATTTGGGCTTATTGACATATTTATGTTTAGAAATCAAAGGAGATGGTTCAAGTCTCACAATGATAAGGACTTTAAGCAGAACCTGTTTGTTTGATATTTATTGCCATTGGACAGTGACAGACAAAAAAGAAAAGTGGTGTTGAATTGCAACCTTCAGGAGTTTCTCATAAAAATGTTCTCCTTTGTCATCTTTAGAAATATCTTTACCTACTTTGTTTACTGTGTTAGCTTTTTTTAGTGCTCTTCTCAGAGACTGAAAAATAGTTTGTAAAAATAATGTAAAATCAGTACAATGTCTTACTTTGAATACAACCACTGACATTCATTGAAATATTCTTACCGATTCATAAAGAAAATATTTTTCCAGTTTAAATTATAGAAAAAAATGTAATGGGTAAGTGAAAACTAATATTATATTGTAAACAAATTCAAATTCGCATAACTCAACTAACATATTTTTTAAACAATTTCTCAGTTGCTGTTTTTTTTTTTTTTTTTAAAAAAAGATAAACCTTACAGAGTCCAGTATATTCTTCAAATTTTTGCAATTCATTTTGTAGATAGAATTTTGTTTTTTGAACAGAACTAATATATATTTTCCTAAAACTTACCTGACTACAGGTTGTTAGAAATACAACAATCTTTTTTTTCAGGTGATTTTTCAAGAAGGACCACAGGACAGTCATTTTGTCTTCTAATTCACAAATAATATAGTTCTGCAAAGCCAAAACATGTCAGAATATCATCACATATCAATAACAATATGAAAGGCTAGAGAAAAGGTTTCAGTATGAGTCTCAGTTCAAAAAAAAAAAAAAAAAAAAAAAATCACATTTTATCAGATTTTGAAATGTGGCTTGGGCCAAGAACTTTTCAATACATCTTTGTACTGAAGAGATTGCTTGCACAGTTATTTTTGGATTTTGTCAACTGCACAGTATAATAGGGTCAGTTGGGTACTGTCTGTGTGAAAAAGAGCACCATGACACAATTCACTCAGCCAGAAATTTGAAAATGGTATGCTGTACTGCTTGGCGTTCATACCGGAACTCTAATATAAACATTTCAGAGTGCTTGGTTGTCAATCTGAGGACAGTGCAGAGGATTCAAAAAGTTGGATGATTCTAATTTTAATTATGAAGGCATGGCATATCAGAAAACTCACTCTGATGATCCTGATAAGAAAAGAACACCCAAATTTGTTCATGAGGGCCTCAGACTCAACACTGAGGCCTATATCAAGTGCCTTGGGGAAGGTGTGTTGCCCTGGGTAAACCCAATATCTGGCAACAGAACTCTGCACATACCACACCAGCAGAAGAACCCAGTCATGGCCATCAGACAATTTCTGCAATCACATCACCCCTTACATCTGAACACCTAACTCCCCAGTCTGCAACCTCCTTGATTATTATGTGTGAGGTGTAGTTGAGCAAGAGACCAATAAAACTCCTTGTAACACCAAAGATGACTGAAGGCAAGGATTATGGCAGCAGATTCCGAAGTCATCTGGAGGCGATGGTTGAAGCCAATGGTGATTTTATTGAATAAATTTATTCTTTAGTATTTCAAGTTATTTTTGTATAATTTTGGTAAATATATCTGTTAAAATGAAATGTTAGTGTTATTTTCATTTTTGCATAATTTAGACAAATCAGGGTGCAGGAGGCTAGTTAACTCTTTAAATACTTGGAGTTATCTCCTTGTTTTCCACTCTTTTTTCTTATATCAAAAACTTAAACAAAGGCAATCCATGACTATCAGAATATAAACATACAAGGAGTCTTCTGACTGCAGTTTGCCATTCAGGGCCAGCCTTCACATTCTGTACAGGCTGTTTTAAAATATATACGTGGGAAATCTACAAGTTAAAAATCATTTCTGATCCCCAAATTAGAAACTTTGATTAATCTAGTAAAGTAATAAAAAAAAAAATAAAGGAAATAAAAAGAACTGAATTTTTTTTTATTTACCTGAACGAGTTGTGATGGCGTACTATGTTCAGCAAATTCATCAACAGACACATAAAAAAGGTTATCATTATTTAAACTAAGACGAGCAAGATCCTTAACTGATCTGGAAAGAAGTGAAAGAAGATATATTCATAATAGCTTTTAACTAGTAATATTAACATGGTATATTTTATGAAATGATGTATTGTCCATTACTATTAATTTTTGACTAGTATTTCTTTCCTTTTAATTCCAGTTGATCTTCATCACAAATCATCATTCTATGACCATTAATAAACAGCATAGATCAATTATTAAAAAAAGCTCTTGACAAGATTTGAACTTGTATCCCTTTAGCTTCAGGAAGTTTATTCTAAGAGTTCAATGGATTACAAAGAATCAAATTTTAACTTATTCCTTCCCTGTCTTTGATCACTTAATGACAGTGTTTACATGCACTAATAATATTAGCCTTTAGATAATTTACTAATTCATATATTCTAAAATACTAAAGAAAAAAAAATTTATGGCACACTGTCTCCAATATAATCATAATGTAGCAAATATTTTTTAGCAAATATTCTGATAAATTGTAATTCTTATAGCAATTATATATTGGAGTTTTAAGAGTAGAATGTTCTTTAGCTCCATTTCAAATATTTTCTTTTTTTTATAAAATCCAATCTTTTGTAAAAACAAACTTTAGCAAGTATGCAGCAAAAAATAGAAAGGAAAAGACATTGGAAACTGGAATAGGATGAGAAAAAACATTTTTTTAACAAAGCTGTTTCCCAGAATAATATCTTCAAAAGGCTGGGGAACATGTAAGCATACAACTGAACAGCAATCAGTGGTGGAGAAAAAGTGTCCATCCCTCACACATTAGTGCAAAGTGCTTGTCTCAGAGGCCTTAATGGAAAATGCCAGTCCCCCTCCCCCAGGTATTAGCGCAAAGTGTAGAGTACTTATCTCCAGGAAATTAATGGAAAAAGTCTCAGATGGAGTTTGAAATCATTCACTAATTCATTTCTCCATGTCATTAACCATTAGGCAAACCACACTTCCAATAGGCCAATGTGTGTGTATATTCTTACAATAATACCACTCACCATAGGCCAATGTGTGTGTATATTCTTACAATAATACCACTCACCATAGGCCAATGTGTGTGTATATTCTTACAATAATACCACTCACCATAGGCCAATGTGTGTGTATATTCTTACAATAATACCACTCACCATATAACAGCTATCCGTTTTTTTAATTGTACTTTCATTCGGTTATTTGACCATTGCATGAATCAGTATTTCACGGTTAGTCCAAATATGAATTCCTCAATTTAAGTAACATTTTGACTGTCACTAACCATAAGTGAATTGAAAGATTCTACCAAAAATGCTTGACCAAGAAATCCACAACACTGATATCTCATTCCACTCAGCCATCAACATCAAAAAGAATCTGATAACCTCTTCTAAAGCAGTGACATAGGCACTTTGATAAAGATCTTGAACATATATGCGTATTTGAATGACATGTGTGGGGAAAATCAACTTATTACAAAAGATGTGGGCCTACTATATATATATATATATATATGTGTGTGTTTATAAAAAATAAAAATTTACTGAATCAGAGAAATGAAATAGCTATTTTTTGCTGTCATTGTCAAAAACTTTCCTTAAATAATATTTAAAAATAAAATTAAAAAGTGCAGCCTGGTTATATACATACTTATATTTGATATGAAAAATAATTTTATATACTGTAAGTAATTCTATTACATTAACTTGTTTTGAAAAGAAATATAGTCTATTGAAATTAAGAGTGAAAATATTTTAAAATTGTAGTTAAATAAAACAAATTCTAACCTAAACATCTTTTAAAATTATAGTTAAATAAAACGTATTCTAACCTAAACATCTCTCTCAAAGTACTTCTAGCACTTAAATGAATCCAATAAAACACCTACAGTAAAATGAAATTAATAAGAAAAGCTAGAATATGTAGGCCACTAATGACCCATGTCCTTTGTACATACATGAGAAACTATATATTACTAAGTTTGTAAAAAATAAAAGTTTACTGAATCAGAGAAATAAATTAGCTATTTTTTGTTGTCATTGTCAAAAATTTTCCTTAAATAATATTTAACAATAAAATTTTTTTAAAAATGTAACCTGGTAATATATATACTTATTCTTGATATGAAAAAATAATTTTATATACTGTAAGTAATTCTAGTACATTTACTTGTTTTAAAAGAAATATAGTCTATTAAAAATAAAAGTGAAAATATTTGAAAATTGTAGTTAAATAAACGTATTCTAACCTAAACATTCCCAAAAAATCTTTAAGTATACAAATAGAAAACATGCTGTAAGAATTTTTTGCCATTAACAATAAGATTTTTAAAAAACCCCAGACATGCATTTAACAGATGTCAGAATTCGTTGAAAAATACATCCCTACCCTACCTAAATATTTTTCAAATGTAACTAATAACTGATACAACAAAAGTTAATAAAAAAGAACATGCTACCACCCCTTGTCTGAATGATTGGATCTCTCTGTATCCTTGGAAACAGTGAATTATGAATTTTTCTGTGCCTTTAAAACTCAGTAAATTTAAAAAATAAGTTATTCCAAAATTCACTAGAGGATGAAATGGAACTAATGTTTTTAATTTAATTACAAAATTAAATTCGAAGCTTTTAGCTTCCATTTTTGAAACATGGTTATTACTGTGTAGCGAAAAAAAACATATTTTAAATCAGTTAATTTATAATATTAATGCTCTGTAAATTTACATTGAGCACTATTTTGTAAAAATAAAAATATCAATAAGAACACCGGATTATATATCTTACTGTTCTTTCTTTTTACTTATATTTTTGAAGGGTTGAATACAGAGACCTGGTGCCACAAGGTCCCCAAACAACTTTCTGCAGGTTTTGAATTAAGAGTTGTCCTTCTCCTAGACCAGTTGCCATCCAAGGTTATAGAACCCAGTCTTTCCTGCTAATTACCCATAGCCAGAGGGAGAAGATTCATACCTTACACACACATACATACATACAAAATATACATAGGTATATCAATCCAGTTAAAGTAGAATCGCACTGAAATAAAGAGTATTTCATTAGAATATAAGAGAAATAACTTCTGACCTTGTCTGTGTGGCTGAAAAAAGAAGAGTCTGCCTTGAAGGGGGAAGATTTTCAATGATGGCATTCATGGTTTCAGAAAATCCTAAATCAAGGATGCGGTCAGCTTCATCCAAAACTACAAATAAAAAGGCAAACAACAAAAGGAAATTTATTTCAATAGGCTAAATATTAATCATCTGATTCCTATTGGAGATATATATTTTAAAGAATTAATGGATTTATATTTAATCTGACATTTTTCTTAAACGCCATTATTAGTGGATACTCATATTTGAGATAGACAACCTATTCTTATTTTAAGCAGTATGTATTTATGCTTATCAGTTTACACATTTACAAGTATTCACTGTGTGTGTGTTTATTAATAATACCATCAAACTTATTATATGCAGGGTGAACTAAAAATAGGTGGACAGTAGGTTGAATAGGCTTTGTGCTAGTGTTATAACTATAAGAGCAGTTTGTGAGCATCCTGAGAAATGGATTGGCTGCAGTGTTGGTGATTTGAAAAATTACATCAGAGATGAATTTCAAGAAATTAATATACAAAAATCCTTGTACAAAACTGTTTGTCAAAGCATGGAAGGTAGACTTCAGAGCTGTGTAAATGTGATGGACAGCAGTTTGAGCACCTGAATAGATAAAATGTTCAGTGCTTTTGTCTTGTATTATTGTAAACAATAAAAATTTAATTGTATATGTAATAACTGTTTATCAAAATTGTATTAGTATATAATCTCAAAATAAATTTACTGTCCATACTTTTGATTCACCCTGTGTGTGTGTGTGTATATATATATATATATACACACACACAATGAGTACCAGATAATTGAAAGCAAATTATAAAGAAAAACAAACATATTCAACAGAAAAATTCAGTATGTTTTCAAAAATAAATGTACACAAGTTCAACTTCAAAAATCAGGAAAAGTTTAACCCTAACTCTTCACTCAGGGGAGTCTCAAGATTTCAATAACAACCGCAGATTCAGATCAGATGAAAAATATAGTAGTCAAAAATTTACTAGTCATCAGATTTTATAATAGGACATTTTACAGGCCTCACTAAATTCTCTGCAGCCGCACCAACTCAATTATGAAAAGTCAGGGAATGTGTCTGGATAGACATACTAGTCACATGAATTGAAGAGCTACATGTTATTGGAGAATTGTCTCTAATTTTCTTGTCAAATTTACAATAAATTCATAAAATTATTAATAAATAAATATCACATTTATGTTATCTATTAATACTTTCACTGCTACAAGAAAACACAAGATCAGAATTAAAATGAAGCTTGCAGTTAATCAGAACATATGATTCCTTGGTACAATGCTTACTTAATCTGATTAATTAATTTTGAAATTAGCATAGGTCTGACACCTGATTGGTTAATCAGGGAAAACCCACAGACCTCATTTAATTCTGATCTTGTGTTTTCTCATTTTCTCTTCTTTTCTTTTAGGTGTATTTTGCTTTTGAAATTAAAAATAATCATTTACTCATCAGTTATTTACCATTGCCTGAAGAGGTATAGCTTAGTGCTGAAACACAAAAGCTATTGTGTAGCGATTTTTAACATGTTTTTGTTTTAATCTCCTGTAGTAAATAATATATTGTATATCACAGATAAATCATAAACACATCATATAAATATGTCAACAGTAGCAGAAGTGTTAAGTCATGACTAATAAGACAATAAAATAGTAAATTAATGACAACTCTAATTTTTTCATCTTGCTCATAACTAATACTGATTCCACTATGACTGTTTTAACAAAGCAAAAAACCATTAAGCTTATTATTGCCTCAATAGAATTAAATACATCATTTTATTGATCATTTTAATTATACAGTATATTCAGGTTTTCAAATTCCAGTCGAATCCATTACATTCACTTACGTACTAATACCCTTGGGAAAGGTATGAGTATTCTTCTTCTCCTCCCAGCTATATCGAAAGATACATGATTGCCTAAGCATGTATCACACATGGTACATGACTGACTGATATTCAGGTTATTCAATTTCATGACATGTAAACATTTAAAGAACAAACAACTTACCTAAAATTTGTAAATTTGTGGCTGTAAAGTTCCGTGTCTCATCCATGTGCTGTAAAAAGCGCCCTGGCGTACAAATAATTATATTTGTATAGTTTATTTTTTTCGATTCCACTTTGAGATCCTGAAAATGATAATTTTTTTTTTTTTAAAACTTTACTCACAAATGTCCTTGTATCAAAACTAAATTACTAGCAATATAACTCATTGCCCAAAATAAAATGATTTATCTATAAACTTTGTTCACAAACTGAACCCAAGGAAAACTTTAATACATCCGTGTATTGAATATTGCTGCTATATCTGGTCTGGTGCTCCAGCTATATATCATGAGATTCTTAACAAAATCTAAAGCAGGGTCTGTAATGTTATCAAGTCCTGACCTGGTGACTTGACTTCAGTCACTTTCCCACCACCATATTATGGTTTCCCTCTGTCTTTCCTATAAATATCTTCATGACTGTTCTAAGGAGCTTTCTTCCTTGAAGTGCATTACTAGATTAGCTAATAGGTATCATTGTTTCTCTGTTGGAATAGCTAACTGTAACTTCTATTTTAATAATTTCATTTCTCATGTCTGGGACTCTCTTCTGGTTTCTAGCTTCTCTGGCAGCTACAAATTTTAAAGATTTAAATTCAACATCAATGACCATCTCCTGCTTTCCTGAATCTAGTGCTTCTCCTCACTAAAGTTTTCTCATTCTCTTCCATTCCCAGTAACCTTGCACAACTAGGTGAATTTTTGTGCCTAGTCCAAATAGGTGGATTGATCTTAGGTAATTTATCTCCTTTGAACCTTTAACTAAAAATTATTTTAAAGTTTAAAATTATTCTTAAATGTCACTTTTAATTCTGAAAGTATTGTGCTATATTTAATGTTATTCAATGTTCATAACCTCTTTAGTTTATCTTTATAATGACCAATGTAATTTTGTCTTTGTTTCTTTGTCCATAACAGAATTTAGGAATAGAACAGATACTTGATCCAAGCTACAGACCCAGTGAGACAGATTTTCATATTCAAGTTCTACAAACACATTTATGTAAATATGTTCATCTTTTTTTTTAATCATCTCATAAAATTCAAATATGTTCTGTGAATCAAGCTAAATAAATAAAAAAGTAACTGTTTTCTAAAAACAAAATCATAACAAGAAAAAGATGTACAGGATGTCCCTCCAAAATTGATATAATTTAAAGAGTGAATAGCTGAGTAACTGCATGTCCCAGGCAAACAAAATTAAATAGGCTTCATGTTGAACAATAAGGTTTATTTACCAAAATTCAAACAAGAGATTCAAAGGGATGTAGATTTTATAACCTAGGTGTCAAGTCAGGTGAACATGGTGGCCATTTCAACAACACATTGTCATTATTACTGACATGCCCAATATCCATCTTCCTGGTAGATTCTCACTGAGATAAGACCACACAATCAACTTATTTTTATAAGTTATTTTTTTCAAATTTTGTTAAAATTTGAGATCATTTCAGTGAGAATTGGCTATGTTATTAGACTACAAAATGATGTTAATTTTGAAAGGGATACCCTGTATATTGACAAGTACTATGTACTTTATTTTATTCAAATGTAGCCTTGCTATAATGTATAAATTCTATGAAAATAATAAAATTATTGTACTTGCTTTCCCGAGCACTCACTGATATAATTTGCACCTCTTTAATTTTGCTATTTCGCACAAGGTTCTTAACATCTGTTTAGGGAGCAATATGGACTTCAATGGGAAACATTGTCTTAAGCAAAATTAAACAACATTATGAGCTTTTTGTTATGGAGTAGCTGAACACTACCACAAGATGGATTGGTCTAAAACTGTTTAAACAGCAATCTCTCTTACTGAGCGAAAGGAGTTAATGATTACCTGTTTATTACATTAGTCTGTGTTCTCAACCATGTACCATATTATTCCCCAGAATAAACTACTTATTTTCTATATGTGTGTCAACCTTTCCTATTTACGACAACACTTTTTAATATCAGAAATTTGCAAGTAAATGAGCTAAATCAGCAGAAACAGAAAATAAACAATATATTTGTACTTCTATTTACAAGCAATTCTTGTTACTAATGAAAATAGCTTCATAAGGGCAAATAAAAAAAATGTAGCTGTCAGGGAAGCAAGAAATCAGGAGGGAGTGCCACAGGTGAGAAGTGCAAGAAAAAAACTGTTAGAGTAGAAGTAGCATTTGCATCTAGCTAGTTCAACACTAAAACAGTGAGAACTATCTCTCTATATTTCTGAGATGAGGTATCATGTACACTATTTACATTATTCGGACTATTGTCCTCATCTTTGTCACCATATTTATTACAATGTTTCGGCCATTGTACGCTCAGGCCTTCTTCAGGTGGTTGAACTGAACCATTTATTTCACTCACTGGGGTAGACGGTTCTAGTTCCACATGCCATGTCTAATGGATGTCAATTATCAGAAAACAGTCTGCCTGCCTTATGTGAAGGGGTTATCAGTGAAAGTATAAAAATACTAATGCCTTTATCCACTGTGCCATATGTTCTCAAGGAGACATGGCACAGTGGAGTGTGAGTTCAATATCTGGTTAAGGCAGTGGAGAACTTGGAGAGGGAATTAAGCAGGAGATAACTGATAACTGACATACATTAGACATGGCATGTGAAACTGGAACAGTCTACCCCACTGAGCAAAATAAAGGGTTCAGTTCGACATTCCAAACACCTGAAAAAGGACAGAGCGTACAATGGCCGAAACATTGTAATAAATATGGCAACAAAAATGAGGACAATAGTCAAAATAATGTAAATAGTCTACAGTGAGAACTAGTTGTCAACCTAGTAGCACACTTAAATTCATGTAGTCTGGGCACCAGAGAAAAAAAAAATAATTCAAAAACATAGAGCAATTGCCATGAAAATATTGGTGGAGCAGACAGAGGAAAGCCATATCACATCAGTGAGAATGTGACTGGAGAGGAGATGGCTGGTCAGGATCAATTGTATTGCAGATCGTTCTCTGGATGTTATCAAGAATCTTGAGATGCACAGTGCCTCCAACATAATACTAAGGCAATACATAGATGAAGATACTATTGCCACTAATGTCTTACCATTATGTGGAAAATATTTCTGCTACACTATGTATAAATAGGATTTGATAGTCAGTTCAATGATATTTAACTGAATTTTTGTGATATCTTAGGGGTTGAAGAGATAAAGTGATAGCTATACCAAAAATATGTGACCAGATTTTGTAAATTCAGAAAAAGGAGGGGGCTGGAATATCTGATTTCTTTTCCCCCCACAAAGGAAAAAGAAAACTTTTTTTTTTATCACTTGTCAATAGAAAAAAATGAATCTGACAAAGCTGAATCAGCAAGAGACATTGTTTAAAAGGAAAATCTGTGTAGTAAATTGTCCACAGGCCTTGAGAAAAATTTGTCATAGGTGAAACTGTTTTGATTTAAAAAAAAGAAAATATATATTTTCTCAGCAGCAGAGAATGAAGGGTCATATGGTAAATTTCAAACTTGGTCAAATTCTGAGAAAGTGTATTCCAGTTATCAAGGAAATGTGATCTAAAGGTAAATAAAAGAACAATGGATTTGTCACAACAGGTAAAATAAATCCATGGAAAATTGAAATACAAAAACAATGTCATGAAAACAAATAAAGACCAGATATGAGGCTGACTGTCTCAAGGAGTGAAGTGGGAAGAGGGATTTAATTCTACCCAACCAGGAATCACAATGGGTGAAACACTAAAGAAGTGGGAGAAAGGAAAGATTGATATCTTACAATTGCCATGGATATACAGGACAATTCTAAGTACTTTCATCAAAGTAGAAAACCAGTTAAAAATCTGATCCAATGCTCACCTCCCACCAAGGGTAGAAGTATCAGCATATGGCTCTGAAGAAGTATTAGCTGAAGGAAGGCTCAGAGGAATAATTTCAGGTAGACGGAAGAGAGAGTGGTCTCCGCCAATCAGTAATGCTGGTGGGAGACATGACTTTAAGGCAGCAGGAGTAACTGGGAGGAACAAGGCCTGTACCCTCTACCTGCAGAACAAGATAACTTCCAAATTGGGAAAAATTAAGGATATTGGAGAAAAATTCTAAACAATGGAACTTTTTTAGAATTTAGTTAATTAGTCTGAAAATTGGGAAAAACCAGAAGATCCTCACTACTCCCCAGGTGTGAGCCAGAGCCCATAAAAAACAGAGCACATGACTTCCTGCCATTGAAGAAAGCTCTGACTTCGATCAGTGTCTTAGAGAACTTGCCTAGACTTAGTCACGAAGAACAAGGTGTCACAAAATATTCAAATGAGGGAAAATGTCAAGTGACTTTGCATGTCAAGATATGCCTGTCTGAAGAACCTATAATCTTGCACGGGGAACAAAATTTGTATTACCAGTTCGGTATAAGTCACATAAAATATTATTTTTTCTTAGAATTTACCTTGTGACTTTACTTTGCCTGGTCTGGACAAGTTCAATGATTCCTGTCAACAATTGACCCTCGCTGGCCTTATGATCAAAATCAAACATGACATGAGATAGGGCTAGGCTTGGGTCGAAATGATCAATACCAATAGTGAATACTAAACAGAAAGACTGGATAGACTCCCAGGGGTGACAATGTTATATTTTGAAACAGTATTAAGTACTTTTTATTTAAAATATAGAAAAAAAAAACATATTTGTTTACAGTGAATATCTGCTACCTGTTAGCTCAGCTCAAACGTCAGATGATGTTTCAGTCAGTTTTCTTTAATCATAAGTAATAAAAACCTGATATTTAGAAAATATGTGTAAAAATAACAAAACTTTATATTACCCACAATGATAAAAGTATATTCCTGACATTAAAACACTTTTCATATAATGGGCATTACACTGCATATTATTGATATCTTACAATTGCCATGGATATACAGGACAATTCTAAGTACTTTCATCAAAGTAGAAAACCAGTTAAAAATCTGATCCAATGCTCACCATTCCTCCAACCACCAATCCTGCAGAGAAGTCATGCTGCTTTCCTACACGTCGAAGAACTGCAAAAGTCTGATAAGCAAGTTCTCTTGTTGGGGAGATGACAAGAGCTCCAAGGCCATCAATTGAAGACCACTTCTGACAGTAAAGGCACTCAAGAATCTAAACAAAAACAAAAATCAAAGTTAAATCTCAGAAATTAGTTAAATTGTAGAAGTATATTATTAATGGGTTAAAAAGCGATATTTTTCATTGATGACAAAAATTATAGTATTACTGCCTCACGGTTTATTAATGAAACAAAATCAGAACAATGGAAAAGAATGGCAAACTGGTTTTATCAAACTTTTGAATGGTAGACACTCTAGCCTGTATTAAGAGTATATTACAGTAATTGATAAGTAATTTTCCAATTTACTTATGTCAAGGGTCTCATTTCACCCTAGTATCCTTTCTAATTTACATGTGGACCATTGTCCTGATCTTTGTTGTTATTATCACAACGTTTCCACTATTGTGCTCTCCAACCTTCATGAGGCATATATTGAACCAGGTAACCTACAAGGAAATCAAACTGAACCCCTTAATTAATCTACGGGGACAGACTGTTTACATTCCACTTCTCATGTCTGATCTAGTTCTTATTTTTAGTATTGCTTAGTTGTTGCTCGCTGTTTCCACTGAGTCAAGGTACACACTGCTCTGCCTAGAGATTGAACACCATTACTATATCACCAAATTCATGAACCAATGCTTTAATCCACTAAGCTATTGCAGTGGAATGAGAACAATCTACCCTCGTAGATTAAATAAAGGCTTCAGTTCAAAATCCCCTGTAGGTTACCTAGATCGACATACACCTGACGAAGGCCGGAAGGTACATTGACCAAAATATTGTGATAACAACAACAAAGATGAGGACAATAGCAAATTTAGCAAATATCAAAAAGCATATTTCTCTCTTCCTTGGATATAAAATTCAAAAGATTTTCACTTTTATGGTTTTGCTTAATTATTTAAATTAAAACAAGAATAAACCAGGAAATTTTAGATATATACATTATAAACAAACGGAAAATGCTCAATTCTACTAAAAGGGGGAAGGGACATATGTTTTTGCTTTGCAAAAAAACAAATCCTGCACTTGCCACCTTTTATTTGTCTATAATGTATTTTAAACTAAGACTGTTAACCAGGAAACCTATACATACAAAAATTAATAATTTTAACTTGTTTTTTTTTTTTTTATCTGAACAAAACTCTAAAATGGTATTTGAATTTCATGAGACCACATGACTAATTGACATGACAAGCACTAATATTTCTCAGAATCCTCCAGTTGCATGTTTATAGCTTATTTTGCTTCCAGTTAACCCTTACAATAGTTTCTATGCCAATTTTGTCATGTAAGACAAGATTGTTCAAAATAAATAAAAGTGAATCTTGTATAAGTTGTGAACTTGTATAGCAGTGTCTCATCATCAATTAGTGATACAAAATAGAAAAAAAAGTGGGTGGAATTTTGAAATTATTTGTTGACAGTAATTTCAAACAGAAAACAAGCACCAGGAAAGCTAAAAGTCGATAAAATTACCAAAAAAAATTGAAAGAAACTAAAACAGTGACTAAAGATAGATTATTGGAACTTACTTGATTTTGGAAAATTAATCAAGATCCTAATCTGACACGACAGACATTAAAAAAAAAAAAATCAATATTGTACCAGTATTTGTTCAGTGTAAATGTAGACTTCCACTCATAAAAAAAAAACAATGCAAAAAAGTTATAATTTGAAAAATTTATTAATTTCTATACATACACTATATGATCATCTGAAACAAATTTTAAAACCTATCAGACTATTCTTGAGTTATCTTCTAGACAGTGACAGTAAAACAAAGATCAATTTCCATTGTTATGCCATCACTGGATCCCAAAGTATGCCTACACAGTATAAATAGAAAATCAATATATTGTATGATCTGAAACACAATTTAATTTCATATATTAATTGATCACACAGCTTAATCTCCCAGAATTATTAATATTTAGTTGTTATAGTAACAGGAGGCATTATTCAATGCCAAGAAACAAAGTTATTATAACAACGGAATATCTCATTAGTAAGTAGTGAAAATGAGTTATTAATATATTGCTTTTTATTCTTTTGTTTCAGGTTAGTTTACTTTGGATACTATTACTTTTATTGACTGATTGACTTGTTTGCTATGGCTTATCAAACCCCTTGCAGGTTATTTAAAGTGAGAAAATATTTTTAGAGTCTAAGAATTTTGAGGGGGAGATGATAATGATTTAGTGATACAAGTCTTACAAATTAACCCATACCTAGGAGGACAAGAGGTGAACACATAACTTTCCCAAGGGTATTTGCACCTCTGATCTCCAATTTCAAGCCATTATTCATTACACCATCTGCACATCCAAGCTTACAGCACCTGATATTACCAAACAGTCACCCATCTAGGTACTAACCAGACTCAACATTGCTTAACTTTGGTGATTGTAAGGGAATTGGTGTTTCAATGTAATATGTCCATAAGCCTTTTAATTTAATAAACTTTTTTATGTGTAACAAAGTTAATTGTATAAATAAGTTTTCTCATACAAAAAAATGTAGCCAATACAATCTCAAAATTACTAAATAGTTACTGTCATTCTTTTGACGGTGTAGGGAAAACAAGTAGGGTTATAAAAATTTAAATGTTAATTACCGGAATAATAAATGCCAAGGTTTTCCCTGATCCTGTTTTTGCAGAAGCCAAAACATCATGACCTTTTAATGCAAGTCCAATTGATTCCCTCTGGATGTCTGTTGGTACAGTATACTTGGAATTGGTAAGTCCTAAAAAATATAATATAGAGACAATTAGGTTTTAAACTCTTTATGTAAATAATAAGTGAACATTTCAGCCCGACACATTATTGTTCTTTAAAAACAATATATCACGCAGTTAACATCATAATCTAAATTAAAATTTTGCTTTCTTTTCATTGTAAATACATTTAATGAAACAAAATAAAACTGAACGCAATGACAACCAGATGTTAAAATTCTTAAGTATATAAAAGGTTTTTACTTTTAATTCTCATTTTTAATTAAATAACTAGCCACAAACCTCCTAATGTTCTTTGGGACAAAGGAAAATCTGAAAACTTCTTAATGTTGGCAGGTAAAATCTGAAAAAAAAAAAAAAAAGAAAAGGGAAATAAATTTTATTGAATAAGCAGAAGATCAAAGGATTTAGCATTAATACATTTTATCAAAGTGCTTTCTTTTTTAATCTTGTTCTGGAATTGGCCTTCAGTGACCAAGGTGAGCCTTCAAGTTGGAGGACATCAACTGTAGTTTGACCTGGAAAGAGATGGGCTCCATGTCTACTTCCCCATGACATACTATACATTAATGAATAACTCTCCAGCATTCAACCCAGATATATGGAAGGAACTAGTCAGGTGCTCAGCAACTCCATGACCATACTTAGATCTAGGACTGATGGTGATGATTTTTTTCATAAATTGATTTTCCTTTCTTGTTTCTTCTGACAGAAAAATTAACTAAAACATTTCAAAATTTAAACCAGTAGAGCAATACTACTTAAATTTCTTAGAGTTTTGTTAAGTATTATTAATTTTGATTGATATTTCTTTCATCATAATTTCAGTTGCTATCTCTTACAGCTCCAAGATCATTTTTAAGCAGTGTGGATTGGAATTCAAATATAGAATATAGTTATATACTTAGATTTGAAGGAGTACAGCCAGCAGCTTTCTTAGCATAATTGATAAGGCAGCGGTCATGATATGAAAACTCCTAGGGATAAAGAATGCAAGTTGGAGTGTCACCAGAAGCTTAGCCTTTATTTTCAAATTATGCTGCTTATTAATAATTTTGGTATGACAATCTACAAGTTGCTATAAAAAGCAAATGAAATTAAGATAAATAAACTCCTAGTCAAAAGTTAATTGAACATCATTTACATTAATACAAACCATCAAAAGGTTGCCTTACATAAAAAATTGGTTAGAAGCTCATCTCAATAGTGAGTATAATCTATTCAGCCATTACCCAGTGCCATGGTCTTGTGACTCTGCATGAGAATAAGCTCAATAGAAAACATTTAGGTGCTTACCATAGCCTGACAATAAGCTAGTCTTGTTATTTGTTACTACAGTAGTCTTGTGCTACAAACTATCAAGAAGTAATGACCCAGCAATTAGTATTTGTTACTCTCCACTGATTCCTTTTCTTTGTTATCTTTAAATTGCCATGTCTTCTTTGGAAAGATAGTGGAGTGCTTTTCTGTTACCTTCTCTAAAATTTGCAATGCAGAGATTTTCTTCTTTTAAACTGGTTGCCAGCCAAAGATAGAACCCAGTTAATCCTGTTATTTTACTCCTAACTGGGCAAAAAAAAGAGATGTTTTCATGCCTTTCCCAAGGAAAAGTGAACACAACAAACTATGCTTGATTTTGAACTTGGTTTGCCTATTTTCTGTGTCAATAACCATGACACTACCTACTTCAGATATAACACTCTCACCAGTTTAAATGTAGAATTATTGGATTATCAAAGATATGATGTAGATTAGCAACTTAACATGCGATATATTTGATATCAAGAATATCTATTAAGACACAAGATCATTTACTATATAGTGAAAGGTTACCAAATGGTCACTAAACATATCAACTGGTTTCAAGTAAAGCGCAAACATATATCAAGTACCACTAATCTCTGCTATTGACAATAATATCTATCAATAGTGCATTTACCTACCTCCCTACATAAGGTGTACATCTCACTTCCAAATTAATTAAAGCTTCACCCACTTTAAAATTCAAAGGAGTAATAGTTCTCAAGGGAGCAAAAATTTATGCCTTTCTTTTATTTACTTTCTTTTCATTTTTCTCGTTTTCTTTCATACACTCTTCTACTCACTTGCTTTTCTCAATTTTGTTGTCATGTAGAAATGAACAAATATGAAAATGAGATTGTAATATAAAGTAAACTAATCTTATGCTGAGGTAGAAGTGCCAGGAAGCAACATCCATATTAAAAAAACTCATCTGAAGACATTTGAACGGAATATTAATTTTACTTTGAGAAAAGCATAATCGCTTTTAGTCACTGTAATAAAAAGTAAAACTTTTTTAGTTTTACTTAACAATATTCCCTAACCTTTAACACCATTGAAACTGAATTTTATAAGATTTAAAAATTTTATAAATAATTGAAATTCTAATTTTAAAAAAAAAATTGTAAAAAAAAAAAAAAAAGCATTATTTATCGAAAAAAGTTTTTTCTTAAGACAATAGTAGTGTCCTTAATTATCTTATTCATAAAAGTAGGTACCTCCTCAGAAAACGAAATAATATTATTCAATGAAAATGAATTTTTAAAAATGAAAAATCTCTTTCTTTTAGTTTTGAAGCTTTTATTTTTAGTTTTATTGTTAAAAAAAAGTGTGTGAAACATTTTGGTCTCCTTAGATAATTCAATGTAATTTTTCTTTTTTAAGCAATTATATAAGAAATTCATTCATTTCGCTATGAAATTTAAATTAATAATAACTTTTTGCGTTTTTTAATGAACGTAATAAAAAAAATGTTTTTATTTTATGTGAAATAAAATCTTAATTTTTATAGTGATTTTTTTTGGAAAATTGTTACTTGCTTGTTTGGTTTGGGGAAAAAATAAAGAGTGGTTTTAAAACTAAAGATAATCCTTGCAATTACCTACAATTTTGTGAAGGAGGTAGTAATAAATAACTTAAACAGTAAAAACGATATTCCTCCTGTGCATTCACAAAAATAAATTCAAGTCGTATCATACGCAAAACGAGAAAAGTTTAAACTGCCAAAATCACCCACGTGTTAGTACGAACGAAAGGTATTTTCGATTCACTCCATAAATACAGATAAATAGAATAAATAATTATTTTAATCAATATTTAATCAATTCAATTACCTAACAACAAAAATATTAAATAAAAATAAAAACTAGTTCCGAAGAATGAATTTGTTATTTGTTGAACGAACCTCTTCGTATCGCTTTTTAAGTGAAGCGATCTCAGTATCAATTTGTTCTAAATTATTCGTTGACAATAGCAAATCTTTTCTCTTTTCTTTGCCCCTTTTTCCTTGAAAGTCCTTTTGCTTGGGTCTTTTATCCTTCGATTTATTTTTATGTTGGAAACGATTGTTGGCTTTCCCAAACATCTTAAAAACATGTGCTTGATCAAAATGAACAACTTTAACTCTAGAGGCTGTAAACAGGAAAGAGTTTTGATGCAAGGGAGATAATTCAAAGAGACAACGTGTAAGGATACAATTAGGTTCAATAGTTGAATTAGTAAAAAAAAAAAAAAAACAACAAAATAGCCTAAAAAAAATCCACTTAACAGTAAGAGAAGAAGTAAATGTCAACAATCTTTTTGCTAAAATATTTTTTTTCTTATAAAGGTATGTAATTTTTTTTCTTTGAGATTTTAAAAATCTCATCAATCAGTCACTTTCTTTCTTTTTTATGTGCCATGTCCTTTCAGGACGTAAGTGATCATGGCTCTCTACTTCCTCCTATCCCTTGTAGCTCAGTAAGTCTTGTCCCTTTGCTACTTCCCCCAGGCCATGATATGTCATCCACTTGCCTTGCTAGGTATGCCATGGATTACTTTCCCTTGTCTCTCTTTCCCTCTATTCGACCTGTGTGTATCAAATTCTCCTAGCCTTCCTTTCTCATTACATGTCCCAGAAATTTCAGTTGCATCTTCTTGATGTCAGTTATAAGCTTCCTCCTTGTTTGCATCCTGTCTAAAACCTCATCATTGCTCACACATTCGGTCCATGATATCCTTAGCATCCTTTTTGTAAAACCATACCTCCATTGCCTCAAGTAAGTCTCTTCTTCATCTTTAAGGAGACCATCCAACTTTCGCTGATATAAAGGAGGACAGATGCCACATAGCAGCTCAGCACTCTTTTCTTTGTTACCAAAGAAATCCTCCTGCCTTTTAGGTAAGAGAAGAAACAACTGATATGCAAAAATATTAATTTTCTAAACTCAGGATTAAAATTTAATTAAAAAAAAAATGTTATTATAAAGGAAAAGTATTATCTTCGTTTTTAATCTCTTCAGTACAAAACTACTGTTTGCAGTTATGAAAAATAAATAAACTGCAATATTTATTGGAATTTAATTTGAGAACCCCGAATAAGTTCACGTTCTAGCCTATTTTCCAATCCTCACTCCAACCTTTTTTCTTACTTTCAAAACCAGCTCCCAAAGCCTTGATTCTTATCAGAGATAAGAATATATTTTCTGATTAATGAGAGAGCTGGAAAATATAAAAAGAAATTCCACCACTATTATTTTTTTCATGGTGCCATAAAGTCCGGGGGAAACTTCACAGCTTGTTCACTCCAACCTTTTTCCTTGCTTTTCAAAACCGGCTCCCAAAGCCTTGATTCTTTGATAAGAATATATTTTCTGACCAATGAAGTGGCCAGGAAATTTGTATAACAATTTTGGAGGGAAAAGTCCCTGATTCTTCTGAGCCTCCCAAATCGCCATAAATTTGGAGAATCTTCACCCATTTGTCTGTGAGGTTGGCGATAGAGAACGCCAGTCAACTTCAGAACCAGTTTTAAACAAAGAACTACCTACTAAGAGGCTATTGAGAATGAATGTCAGTCCATTATTAAAGACCAGCAGAAAGCTGCCTCCTTTCACCTACAAGACTTCTGTCATCAACCTATGAACTTGCAATGATCATCATCATCACACACATACATACATACTTACACAAATTCAAATTATACAACAACAACAAGCATTCATTGGATAATAAATCAACACTACTTTGTAATAGACAATTTATAAATTGCAGCTATGCGACAATTTTATAATTGCTATATTTTCATGTAGTCGATTTTGTGCACTTTTGGGAGAATCGAATCCCAAGAGCCTTCTTAGCTTCGTAAATATTTTTCAGGAAATATCAGCTTCTAATTGGTCAATAAACACACAAGTGGGCATTGCAATCCACCCACGCACAATATATTTTTCCAGTGCATGACTAAGTCAAGTTTCCCACCAAGGCGCTGTGAGCCTGTCATGTGATTACATTATCTATAAAAAGCAAACACGAGTTTGCCTCTTTCTCTCTTTCTTCTCTATTCTTGCTGCAAAATGTAGTCCCAGAGAATTATCCCAAAGTTAAAGAACATTACCATCATACATGTACGTATGAACATTCACCACAATACAAACTCTTATGGACATTCACCAAAATACGAACATTCACACACTCCCACGAACATTCACACACAAACACAATATTAACTGTCTATGTGCTTTGTAAATGTTTTGTTTAATACATATATTTGTTTATATATATCGGTCTTGTTTGTTTGTCTTCCTTATCTTCAGTTGGACTTAATCCAAGTCCAACATTCTATTGTAGCTGGACCTTCTAAGCAGGAAATATAAACGCACGTGTTTTCTTTACATCTTCACTCCCCAGTCCTCTAAAAACTCACTCAACCGCAAAATTCCTGTATTTACCAACATTTTCCTACTTTGCAAGAACTGTGAAGAAAACTGAATGTTTCTAACCCTTAATAACATTCTACTCACTTAAAGAACTTTTAAACACTCAGAGAAACATTTTGAGCAAGCCCTTTTTTTCTTTCATGAACATTTTCTCTTACTTTAAAATTAAAGGAACTTTTCTTCTCCTTTTCTTTCTTTCTTAATTGTCTTTTTATCCCTTTACCCTTTTTTTTTGTATATATAAATAAAAACTTTCTTCTTTTATTGTCACACACCGAGCAGGAGTTTTGAGTCTTTCTTTATTCGTCCACCTAAAAGAGAGAGTTTGTCTGCTCTAATCTTGCTGTTTTTATTCGATTTCTGTTGCAATTTTTTAACCACAACCCTTTCATATGGGAAAGCCGGGACAAATTTCACACATATTGTCTACATTTGTAGAAATTGTTGCAGAGGTTGTAAGTTATTAGGAAAAATATGTATATATCAGAAGGTATTATTTGTGTTGGCTGCCTGAAAATAAACTTCTCCACAAACATTTAACTTTTGGTATGGCACAAGGTCATCAACGACAAAATGTAAAAGAAACAATATTCCTTTTTAGAAAAACAAGAATAAAGCATTTATATAACAAATATATACAACATGAGAATGAGAATGTTCTTAAGAACAGATAGAGAGTTTGTTCAGTGTTCCTGTCAGTAAAACAATTTTTAAAAAATTAATAAGTTCAGATTAATTAATATTTTACATCGTAAATTTCTGTTATAGTTTGATATTGGAGATTAAGGTAAGAGTTGTCTCCCTTTATCTGTTGAATATTGAATATATATTTTTTGTTAATGAAACAGATAAAAAAATGGAAATTTAAATGAATACAGTTGATTCAACAAATGAGTAAAGTCTTTTGAAGAAAGTAAGTTGTGTTCCTCCTGGAAAGTTTGTTGTAATCAAAATTGGTAAATGAAATGTTGGTTGATATCAAAAGTTGAATTTTGTGTTTAAAAGATAAACTTTTAAGCTTATAACTTTGAGTAAATAGTGCATTAAATATTAAGAATCTTTTGGCTGTAAAGTTGACTTGAAGTAAGTTTGCATTAGGTTATGTTCAAAGTTGTTTTTGAATAAAATGTTTGTTTGGCAAACTGTAAGTAGAATTCTTGTTGTCTCAATAAGAATCATAGATGTTAAAATTGAAGTTTGTTGTTGCAGTTTAGTTTTTTGGTGAGTCAGTGAATTCAAAGTTTGTGATTATGTATGTGAAGGAAATCTAACTTAGAAACTTCAAAGATTTGAATGGCATGAATTTGTTTGGCAAATTGTTTGATGCCACAAAGTTCACTGTTAAAAGTTGACAATTTTTATTGCTTATAGCAAAGTAGAAAGCAGTGAATGAGATTAGTTAGAGATGTGCAATGTTCATAAGTACATATGTGTGCATGTGTCATAGTGTATTCATAGTGTTTTCCTTTAAAGAGATAAACACAATTTCCCCACAGCTACACCTTGTGTGAGAGAGAAGGCAAAAGAGAAAAAAGAGTTTAAAATGTGTAAGTATTTATAATGTCGTACATCACGTGATAGGCTCAAAACACATAGACTGATTTTTGGCGGTAAATTAATTTTAACTGTGTGGATATAGTGGAAAGCATGAGATTAGCATTAATTAACTAATCAGGAGTCAGAGAAATATCAAGGCTCTGTGATCCACTTTGGTGTTTAATTTGTACAAAAATTGATGTCAAAAGAAAGTGGTAGCAGAATGTTAAAAGATTAATTTATTTGTTTTTTTACAGTTTATCAACTTTTTGCTGGTTATTTAAAGCCAGTAAATATTTTTAGATTGTAAGTATTTTGCACAGATGATAATGATTTACTGACACAAGTCCTATTAATTAATCCATAGCTGGTGGGGAGAAGAGGTGGATTCATACTTTTCCTAAGGTTATTTGTGCACATGGGAATATAATGAACCTGAATGGCATTGGAACTTGTCTCACCAATTTTCTATTCTGATCCATTATCCATTACACCAAACACACATCCAAACTGATATTCCAAAGTGGTCACCAATCTAAGTACTATCCAGGTTTGACATTGCTTAACTTAAGTGATCGTACAAGAACTGGTGTTTTGTAGAGATCACAACCAATCACGAGAAACAAAATTTAAACATAAAATTCTACAAAACAGCCAATTAGTAAAATGCATACAATCATATGTAGGACTTTTCAAGACACTTTTCCCCATCAAAATCTCTAAAGTTAATCACAATCAGAGTAACATATTGGGCAACATTAGAAAATTTAATTTTACTAAATTTTGAATGTTGCTACTTGAGATTTTTTTAGGTTAATGGGAAGAAAGTCAACAATTATTTATGTATTTATATGCACCAAGAAAACTATTTTTATTTTATCATGTGATACTTTTTATTTTTTCATTTTTTTATTTTTTTTTTGTTAATTTCCTTTACTTCTACATGGAAGTGCTTGAATATTTAGTAAGGACCGAATGTATACATTGTTTATTTGATTTATTTTTTATTTGAACAAAGTTTATAAGCATGACAAGCCTCAGATAATCCAAAAATTAAGCATAATTTAAACTTTGTATATGTGAAGTTCAAATTGATGTTGCAAAAATACAGCCAAAATAAAACCTGATGAAAAAGAAAGCTATATGTACAAAATTTGTTTTTCAAAATTGTAATAAAAAGCTGCCTAAATAAAGTTTGAACATGTTCATGTTAGGAGAGAATCAGATGAAAAAAATGTTTATTTTAGAAGAAAGACAAGAAAATGTTCATTTTAGAAGAAAGACAAGAAAATGTTCATTTTAGGACAGAATCAGATAAAAAAACAAATGTTTGTTTTAGGAGAGAATCAAATAAAAAATGTTCATTTTATGAGAGAATCAGATAAAAAAAATGTACATTCTAGAATAAAAACAAACAAGAAAATGTTCATTTTAAGATAGAAACAGATAAAAAATGTTCATTTTAGAAGTGAATCAGATAATAAAGTAATGTTCATGACAGGGACAGTACTTAAGTTTAACTTATCATTCACTTAAGAGAATAAATAAAAAGAAAAATTATTACATATCATGTTTTCATGGATAAAGAATACTTTCTTTGAAAAAAACAGTATCTTGAAGAGATTAAGTACTTTAATTACTATTCAAAGTAAGTATTTAATGATAATCTCTTTTCAATGAATAGATATAAGTCTTATAACCAAGAACATTGATAATGAAATTTCACTTAAAAGTAGGTCTCAATTACCTTCCCCACAACCCAACTCCCTCAGACTCTTAGCAATTTTATTTTTATCAGATTGTGAAGTCAAAAAATATAATTTATTGAGCCAAATGTCCTCACCTGCCAACATTAAATCTCTTAGTGACAACATAAGAAAAAGAAAACAATATGGTGTTGTCAAGTGCATAAAAAAATACAATTTTTGTTTTTAAAAATCCAAAATGGCAATATTGAACTACCAAATTCCCAGAACTAAAAAAAAAAATAAATAAATAAAAAACACTGCACATTTGACATGTCATTTGAGGCTCAATTAAACATTATTAAATTTTAATTATATATAAAAAAAGAAAAAACAATTTGGGGGACCCTGTTTTCTTAATTAGCTTCAGGTAATTTTTGCTTAGAAAGATCTCAGATTTGAACTGTCCAGTCCTCACTTTCCACTCTCAATAGAGTTCAAAAGCCTTTCCATGTTCTTGTGGGTGACAAATTTATTTTCCACCCTACAACCCCTTTTTCACAGGTGAGATGTTGCAAACCTCTCAAACTACTACTATGGAAAATGCTCAGGTAAACTACATTCCTTAGTTCCACCAATTCTAACCTTCACAGCTAGGACTCACCATGCTATGCACATTGTAGCAAACCACCCTCATCCTTTCAGTATTCCATTGGTGAGAAGTAAGTTCCACATGAGTAGCTTCTTCCCACAAACCACTGCTCTGTGGAACTAACTCCCAAGAGGATGTTGCTCCAATCATTACAATCTTAACCTGATCAAGTCTAGGGTTAACTGTTATCTTCACTACATATCTGCATAAACACCTTACTCTGTAACCCTCTACCCCAAGTGGCGCTCAGGCCTTGTACAGGGTGGACCTCACTGTAAAATAAAAGATTTTCTATTACTGCAAATGGTCAGTGTCCACCAAAGAAATCATAGAAAACTATCTAAAATAAATGGAAAATTGAGCATAAAAATGAATGTCGTCTTTACAATAAAAAAAAATAGCCATGATTACCAAATTGCAACAAGCACATTTCCACAATTCAGTAAAAGAAAAATATTGTAAAAAAAATAAATAAATAAAGTAACAGATGATACTTCAGAAGTGGTTAAAAGTAGAGAAATTATTGAGAGGAAGTATAAAAACTTACGTGAAAAAATTACAATTCTATGCCCTTTACTCTAAAAGCAAAGACTTTAATAACCAATGAAATGTTTCTTGACATGCCTTGATTTGAATTTGTGTTTGTGTCATTATAAAATTTGAATGTTCAAGAAAAATGTAGAATGAGAAGGAAAATTCTTCCTCCAGATTTTCCCACCAATCAGAAGTAAGAAATTCTGAGTGACCCTGGGGATCTGAATATAAACAAAGTCACTGGTTGGTGACGATTACTATTCATTTACAAGTAGTTGGGATAATAATCACACAGATGAGATGATGATTTTACAAAATAAACCTTTGTAGCTGAGAACAACCAAAAACTACCAACTTCAAAGAGATGCAGACCAAGCTTTCCGTCATATTGCTGCTACAAAAACAACTGTTTCAGCCTTCCTCACCCAAAATTTTCATGACTGCTACATTTGACCCCTACAGCTGACAGGTCTAAATTTGCCAACTTCCAGAAAACTTTCACACTGCCTCTTCATGGGACATTTTTGATTTTATCAATCATAAGTCCTAATTTTCATATGAGCATTATCTCTTTGCCCAACTTAATTTTCATTGGGCACTCAAAAGAACATTCTTTTATTTCTAATTTAAATTTAATAGTAAATAAATTCTTTCTATTCAGTATCACACTAGGTTAGACTCCTTTTTTTTGTGTACCTAATAAGCCTTCAAATCTTCTTTATTTTTCCTATATTTCTGTAAAATTGTGATAATGGAGATGCTATAGCAGAATTAGAAAAAGATAAAATGATGAAGAATATTTTTTCATTTGTGAAAAAGCCAAGTCAAGTTATGAAAAAATGGAGAATAATGCCTGCACTAACTTCTGGCCCTAAGTATGGGGATTGTAATGACAAAAGTATGCAGGTGTAGACTTTAAGAAAGCTTTATTCAACTGAGGATACAAGGTTCACGTATAGTGTCCTTTTATAGACCCAGTAAACAGAAATAGCTCTGTCAAAGATGAGAGTAACAAAACGAGAGGAGACCACTCTTGATTATTCATAACAGGGATATAAAATATTTTATAAAGGGGAATGTTATAATTTAATAATAACATTTGTTAACTCATAGCCATGCTATTTATAAACAATATCTGCAAAAGTAATAATTAGGTTGTTACATGAATTTGTTCATTTTTATAATTTATTTTAATATTTATTATTCATTAATAGTTCTGATGAATTATTCAACAATGCCTTGATGATAGAAATCACTAAATTTTGACTCAAAAAATTAATGAAGCCATTGTTGGGCTTGTAAAATTTGTCTGATGGGTCACGCAATATTAGGTGGTCTCTCATTGGGTAATAAAACCACATGGATTTACAAAAGGCCTGACCACCAGCAGAGAAGGGACCAGACCTGCACCGAAGTAACACAGAAGAAATTCTCTCCCCCGCAAATGGTACCAGTTGCTGAGGGTTTTAAAAGTACAAGCTACCTAGCCCTATTTCACTCACCAGATTGGTATGTCCACAGCACCAGTTGCTGAGGGTTTTAAAAGTACAAGTTACTTAGCCTTATTTCACTCACCAGATGGGTAAGTCCACCTAACATATTCTCTATATATAGGAAAAAACATAGTGTTTATGTTTTAACTGTTGTATTTCATATAAATAAATATCTTTGTTGTATATAAAGTATTCTTCTTATTCGTGTCAATCCCAAATGGGGGTATCATGATACAATGTTTTAAGCTCCACATTGAACTCCACATTTGTTGAACAAAACACTCATGTAATTGTTAGAAAGTGACTGAAAAAGGTGGTAGTCTGACGGGGCTAAATCAGGTGGGTGTAGCAGAACTTTCTAACTGAGATCTTTAATTGCATGTCTGGTCATGTTAACAACGTGGGGGTGAACATTGTCATGTTGAATAACCACACCGTATTGCTAGTCAGGTCATTTCAGCTGAATTGCCTCTTTGCGCCTCTGTACATACAACTTAGCATTGACCACTTGGTTGTTTTGAAGCATTTCATCTCCATAAACAGCACAAATGAACATTTTGAACTTGATTAAAAGCAAAGAGAAGAAGATGTTGAACATGTTCATTCTTGTCTACTTGGCATTCCATCTCAAAAAAAGTGTCTAATCTGAAACAAAATTTCAGTAACGTTAAACAACAGTTTCATTAGATAATCAGAGTTACTAAGAAGCAAAAAATGCTATGAAAGATTATTCTTCAAGAACATTCACATAAAATAAAAAAAATGTTGTGGTTTTATAATATTTTCTTTATTATTTTCAAAAAGGGGTCATTATATGAATTCCATCTCTTATTCCATGTGCACCTGATTATATCGCTTTCACTTTTAAGCTCTTGATAATAGCACAAGCCCAAATCATCCTGCATTCTACTTATATTAAGAGGCAGGCTACAAAAAAGACCTATTCTTAAAATACAATACAAATGACCAATCTTATTAAATGCAACAAACCAATAGATAACATTACAATTCTAACAGATTTATACAGCTGGACTTCTAAAACTCTAAAAATCTGAAGGGGCTAAATACAGAGAATATGGTTGATGTGGTAGAACTTCCCAAACAAGCTCTTTCTTTGTATCCATGAACAGCCTGGTGTGAAGCAAGTAAACTCACACTGGAGTTTGATTCTTTCAGTCAATGGGTGTGGCACCCATGCACTATGTTTGTAGACTTTACCCATTAAGTGAAGATGAGCAACAGAAACATTAGACCTTGCCAGCTTCTGAGCCAAATCCCTAGTGATCTGGTGTGGTTCTTCTTTATTCAACATGTGCAATTGGCTCTCGTCAAAATGAACATGTCAGCCAGAATGCAGAAAGTCTGTGAGTTTGAACTTCCCCTCCTTGGAATAGTGATTTTCTAAGCCCAGCTTAGATGTGGCACAAGGCTGAAAGTATGGGGCACCCAGTGAGGATTGAACGCACTACTCAGTCGTAATTGATCTAGCAAGACAAGCTTTCTAACCATTACACCACGTCGAGGTGCCCATCCCCTCCTTGGAATATGAAAACCATTTCCGTGCCATTCTGTTGGTAATGAAGTCATCTCTGTACACAGTACAAATGTCTCAAGCAGCTTTAGCAGCTGTGTGACCTTGATTAAAAGCAATATGTCGAGCATGCTCATTTTTGTCTACTTGAATTTCCATCTCAAAAGAGTGTCTCATCTGAAACAAAATTTCAGTAACATTAAACAACTGTTTCATAGGATGACCAGAGTTACTAAGAAGCAAAAAGCTACAAAAAGATTATTCTTAGAGATCATTTGCAGAACATCAGAAAAAAAATGAATGAATATATATAACAGCCAAATATATGAGAGAAAATTAATGGAAAATGTACAAACATTAGGGAAAATTCTTTTTTCAATAAAGCAGATTAACTTAAATGGCAATAGGAAATAGTTGTAATGATATTAATATGATTGTCAAAATTTTATTTAACCCTAGCACTTTGTCAATCTATTCATTACTCCACCGTGCCTCCTCATGCAGAATGTATGGTGGAGTAATGGATAGCGGCTCAGATTGAGGAATCTGAGAGCTGAGTTCGAATTCCAGTCAAATCCATTACATTCACTTACATGCTAATACTCATGAGAAAGGTATGAATTCTCTTCTACTCCCCCCCCCCAGCTATGGGTAAATAGCAGGACAGATCGAGTTCTGTAGCCTTGGATGGCAACTGGTCTACCACAGAAAGAAATGGCAACCTACTGCATGAAAAAATCTGCCTCATCAGTCGTGTATCGAAAGATACATGATCGCCTAACTGAGTATCACACGTGGCACATGACTGACTGACTTTGTCAATTCCCATCAGCCAATGTGTGTATACATGAGTGAACAAAAACCCAGATCCCTCACCCAGACATGAACCTTATACTCTCATCTACTCCCTCTTACCACAGTGGTGGATGTTTATATATCTATCTCTGTTATGTGGGTTTTTCCTATGCATGCAACCTATGTACAGCTGGTCCAGTCACATGAAATTGGTAGCTGAGAAGTTACCTCAAGTCAATCATACACCTAAGTCCATTGATGGTCTGGTGTGACATTGAGTGTAAAACATGAACTGCAGTGAGACACACATGCTACATGATAAACAAAATATTTCAGTATAAATCCTTACTAGGTAGAATAAAAACTGTTTGTATACAGTCAGTATTTAAAATTCATAACTAAATGGAGAAGACTAACTAGATGTATGTGCATAAGGTATCGAAATTAGAATTCTGACTGAGATTGATATGTAACCTCTTGATCGAAGGAAGGTGCTGAGACTTACTTGCCAATTAAAAGAAAAATTGTAGGACAAAATTGGGTATACACTATTGTTTAAATACTAACTACTGATGACATCATGTTTCTAGGAGCAACACTACTTATAAAGCAAAGAAGTTATTTTATTATTTCTTCAGAACTAAACTAACTGTCAATTTAAATGAAGCACAAGGATTTTAATGCATCTTATAGTTAATTTTGAAGAGTTTAAGAATAGGGAGAAAATTATGTGACTTGTAATTGGGATCCTGCAAAGTTGGCAAAGACATATATGCATGATTTAGCTGACCTTGTTGAAGAAGGAGGGGAATTTTTTTTTTCAATCATTTCATCCCAAGCAAGGCAATGGGTATGAAAGAATATGAGAAAAAAACATTACTAAGGAGAGAGAACAATAAAAGAACTGGAATTAAGAAGGCGTAAGATAATGATTGACATTGCATTTCAATTGTATTTCAATTTTTGGCTAGAAATCAATAAACTGGAAGAGTTCTACAAGTGAGAATTGCAAAAGAAGAAACACTTTACATAGAACTTACAGTTACAACTAGCCATTTCAACTGTAAAATGATGAGACCTTCCAGCCAATCAAGTACTGTGATTAAATTAAGTCTAGCTACCAAGGAGGAAAGCTTTGCAGAGGTTGGAAAGTGATTGAAGCCAAGATGCCAGGTCAGGATCAGTAGCATTGCAGATTCTTCTTTGTATTTTATCTAGAATCTTCAAATGCTTAGCAGGAACACCAAACCAATAATGTGACAGTAATATTCAATGCATTGACAAATAGTAGACTTATAAATGTGCAAGATAGATTCTGGTGAGAAACATTGTCTAGCATGAGACAGTGAATCAATGTTCCTAACAGCAGAACTAGCAATTGATTTAATATAATGTTTCTACTTCATGTCAGTGAAAAATATTAGCCTTGAGAAGCTGTAATGAGTAACTCTCCTGGAGGTTAGTATTTCATTCTGACAAAACAGATCTATTTTGGAGAAAAACATGCCCAGTCATATCTACATGGCTAGACCAGAGGCAAAATTACCAGGACATAAACATATGAAGAAAATATTCATTTTACTTGTGGCTGGTAATGCATCAAGGTATTTCAATTCAAAATCAATGCAAGTTTACCAATCTAGGAAAAACCCAGAATATTTAAGAAATTTGTCAAAGCTCTTTTGCAGGTATACAAGAAGAGCAATAAGCAATTATGTTGGGAGTGGCTTTATAGATGCTGTTGCCATTAAAACAATGACAACATAATATTATGAAGCACTGATAGTGAAATGGGAAATAATAAGAATTTATTATCCCCATGAAACAGAAACAAAATAAGAAAATGCAGTACTAACTAGAGGTTAATGTCTGATTTCATATTAATATACAAAGATTCTATTTATTCTCCCACCCCATAAAAAAAAAACAACTTCTAATTGGCTATATCATTTACCTGACCAGGTTAGCCCCATGAGAATTAGTTTAATCTTCTATCTTGCAACTTATAGACTGGGAAGTATTTTCAATTTTCAAAAAACCATACACCAGGAATATGTTTACTATATGCAGCTGCTGAAACAAACAAAGAACTGACATCAATAGAGTCTGTGAAGATGCATTATAATATTTTTGGATGCTGTCAAAATACTGTAATAGCCTGGAGGGAAGTATCATCCATTTGTATAAAATATGCATGAAAGAAGTTGTAAGTCTCAGGCACGCATGATTTTGGTTTTGATCAAGAGGAACCTACCATTGAGTTTGAATGTATTAAATTGCTCATCATATTGCTTTGAGCATTGATGACAAGGACATTGAAGAATTATTAGAAGGACATGGCAGGAAATTGGCTACCAATTAGCAAGATTTAGCAAATATGTCAGTTATGACAAGGAGGAGATTGAGAACAAAATCAATGCCAAAGAAGTAACTGCAATACTTAAAAAGTAGAATGAATTCAAAAATCATCATCATCATTGGTCCCATTACTAGGTGTGGTTGTAGGGTTGCTGTGCAGCTGTGTACTTGACCAGCTCCCTCCATATGTCTTGGTTGCATGTCAATGTCTGAGTCTCTGTGAATGATCTTCCAGTCTACTCAGTAATGTTGTCAGTCCATTTTTTCCTCTGTCTGCCTTTTCTTTAGCCTGAGATGGTTAATTGCAGGATGATATTAGATTGTCGGCTCTTGTGACGTGAATATACCATTTCAACTTCCTCTTCTTGACAGTTACATGTGAGGTCTTCCTAAGGTTCTGTTTCTTGTTTAATAGTGTCTTACACTGCATCGTTTGCAATGAAGTCTACATAGGGAGATGCCTAAGATGGTTCTATAGGATCTAATTTCTAATGATTATCCAAGCATTAGAAATGAGATCCTATAGAACCATCTTATTCACTGTAATTCTGCTGTTAATGTCCAAGATTTACAAGTATACAGAAAGATTGAGAAGGCATGCAACTGTTGAACATTAATACTGGAGTCACAATGGGACAGGAAGATTAATATCTCCAAGCCACCACAACTTTTAAAAATAACATTTTTTGTAATATACTATTAGGTTGGTGCAAAAATAATGTCGTTTTTTGACGTTAAGTTGAACGTCAAAAAATATTATTTTTGCACCAACCTAATAATTCAATTGCTCCTTATATTGCCTTGGCATTGATGACAAGGACATCGAAGAATTTTAGAACATAGCAGGAAATTGGCTACTAGTGATTAGCAAGAGTTGGCAAAAGTGTCACAATCAGATTATGATGAGGAGGAGATTGCATGCCAATGTCTGAGTCTGTGAATGATCTTACCATCTACTCAGTAACATTGTCTGCCTTTTTTTTTCATCTTTCCTCTTCTTTTTCCTAAGGTGATACCTTGTAGGATAGCAAGAGGAAGATTGTTGGGTCTTATAATGTGTTTATATCATTATAATGTTTATATCATTATAATGTTTATATCATTATAATGTTTATATCATTATAATGTTTATATCATTATAATGTGTTTATATCATTTTAACTTTGATGAGAACTTGCACTGTAGCATTTGTGATGCAGTTTTCATAGAAAGATTTCTAGGATTGTTCTGCAGCATCTCACTTCTAATTCTTGGATTATTCACTGTGTAACGGACTGTTGGGATGATGATGTGATGAGTATGTAGAAGAACACACGTGGGTAGAATTTCCTACTAGCCAGTCCAACCACATGAGACTATTGGACTTTAATTAAGTCCAAAGAAAAACAAACAAGACCGATATATATATATAAACAAATATATGTATTAATAACAAGTTACAAAACAAATGGACAGTTACATGGACAGAGTGCGTGTGTTGAATATTATGTGTGTGTGTCGTGGTGAGTGTTCGTATGTACGTGTATTATTCTTAGTGTGTTCCCAGAATTTGGGAAACGCTGTATCTGTGAGAGCTCACACCTGCAAGGTGGTATAAGGCCCAAGGCCTGAGGAAAAAAGAGGTTGCAGCGAAGGGTCAGCCAGTATTTATAGCCAGAGGAGAGAGACCCATGGTGAAAGGTTAAGGAGCTGAGGAGGAGCTAACTCTGACAACTGTAATTCTGCTGTTAATGTCCAAAATTCACAGGCATACAGGAAGATTGAGAAGGCCAGTGCATGCAATAATCTTATCTTTGAAAGCAGATGTTCTTGTCTTTTTGTTTTTGTGACAACTTCCATTGTTTGTGTTGCTCTTGAAATTGGATAAAAGTCAGTAGTCAGGAACTTAAAGTATTGAGCCAATTCAAGTACTTTGGCTCAGTTTTCATAGAAAAAAGCTCCAGAATAGAATTAAAAAAGACACTGAACTAATGGTCAGAGCATTTGTTTAGACTATATTTTTTTATTACTGCATCTTAATCATGACATTAACATAAAAAAGAAAGCAAAATATGTTGTTTTGTTTCACTTTCTTTTTTATGTCAATGTCATGATTAGTGCAGAGAGGCAACAATAGAAATATAATCCAAATTTTAATTTCTTATTTTTTTATCAACTTCCTGAAATTCCATAGATTCAGTTAATAAATTTTAAGCTAACGAAATGTTTTATGGAATGGACTGTTAAGTAAGTTATCACTTATATACAATAAAATAACTAATACAGCAGTATATAAGGCGACCCAATATTAATATTTAGGGTTATGGTAAATATTCTATTAACCTTGTGTTCACTAATGGAATTTCAAACAAAGTTTTCAGTTTCCAACAATACCAAGAATGAATAAAGACTTAACAAATTAGCTATACTAAAACCAATTTACTATTGCTGAGAGATATTTTTGTACTATTCTATTAATATCAATTATCTTCCCTTTGCATAAGGAAGAGTGTTATCTCTTTTGGCATTGAAAAATTTTTTTTTTTTCACTGGCCATCATATCAGTAGGATGCAAAATATTTCTCTCTATTCACACCACGAAGACTTGACTGTTGTTGCTCTATGATGAGTATGAAATAACAATAACTCCCTTTATCCACTCTTTTCAAATTCGGGTGAGCTGAGGAAAAAAGTGGAAAGATATTCGCGAGCCTGTTTGAAATTTTCTTTGGACCAATGAAAACTTTGACTTCACAGAGATTGGCCAGTGAGCTAAGAAAAAGATGAAAACAAATTCGTGAGCCTATGTGAGATTTTCTTTGGACCAATGAAAACTTTGTTTTGACAGGAATTAACTGTTGAGCCTAGAAAAAGAAAGAAAATAAAATAGTGAGCCTATGTGAAATCTTTTTTGATATAAAATAAGTAAAAAAACTTAAAACAACAAAATAATTCTGAAACTATATGAAAAGTTTCATTTTTTGTTCACATGTCCAGCGTTCAGATTTTTGCCAGTGTCAAATTACTTACTAATTATATTAGTGGCCTTAACCAAGCACTTGGTATTTCAAAAAGCTTTATTTCAATATCCAAGAAAGCTAATTATTTCAAACTATCTCTCTTCATCTACTTTTGAATGTTTGTAACCATATAACCCTTCTGTGAACAACAAACTCACTTACCTTTGCTTTAAACATTTTTAATATTATTTTGTATCAGATGATTTAATCTGTTTTTTTTTTTTAATTTTAAGGATGAGGCAGCCAGAGTAACTTGGGAGTTACACCTTAATACTTGGCAACACCCTCAATTTGGGACCATCTGAGCTGACAAGTTTACTCAAAGGTATTTCTAGCTGGGTCCTACTTGCAAAGTGTCGCAGAGGCGGAAATGGGTAACCTGGAAGAGAGAACCCTGTTGTTGTTGTTACTGGTGTGGAGATTAATTCCTTCTCTGCCTTGACAAATGTAAATTCAAATAAGAAAGAATACATATTAGTATGGTCAAATAACTGTATAATTTATTTAAATACATACAAAACTAGTAACTTTTATCTGTTGCTGTTACTAAGGCAACAGGGAGAGAAAATGGTGATGGTAGACATTGTTGATGGTTATTGTTGTTTCTCTCTCAGCGCATTGGTGTTGACATGAAGGCAGGTTTGTGTCTTATCTCTCAGCTTGCTGGTGTTGATGTCCAAGTTGGTCTGTGTTGGGTTTGTTTTAATTAGAGAAAATATATCTGTTGTTTGGATTCAAATTCAAATTTTTGTTTTTGGAGCAGGAGTGGCTCTGACTAAATTGTTTGTTTTATTTTGATTAAAACAGATATATGCATGTATCCTATATGCAGAGAATGTATTTATGCTGTCTGCTTTGGGTCGTTGAACAATCAACATCCAGTTTGTGTAGAAACATGTAAGAAGCACAACAAAATTAATATGCTGCTTTTATCAAAACATATCCCCATCTCACACACATTTGGCTATGATGCATATCTTAGATATACACATATAAGTCTCATGACTTTGTTGGTGCAGTGTTCTCTCACTTAGTATTAATAACAGCTTATCATTATCATCATGTTGGGCACTTCAACATGTTGTAATGGTTAGCAAGCTTGTCTCGCTAGATCATTTATGACTGAGTAGTGAGTTCGATCATCATTGGGTCCACCATACTTTCAGCCTTATGCCACATCAAAGCTATGCTCACTAAGTCATTTGGGCATTTCGACATGATTAGCAAGTTTGACTCACTAGATTAATTATGACTGAATAGTTACTTTAATTCTCACTGTGCGCCCCATACTTCCGGCCTTGTACCACATCTTAGCTAAGCTTAGAAAACCACCATGTCAAAGAATTCAAGGGAAGTAATTACGATGTCAACCCTTCCTATTGAGGTGGGTAAAAAGCCAAGTCCAGAAAGGTTAACTCTCCACACATAGGTGGTAAGTGTCACTAGTGTTTACGTTTGCAATATGGCAGCTACCAGTTCGGTGAGTTTCTAGCAACAGTTTATTTATTACAGTATTTAAATTTTCTCCACCCCCTCTATTTTTTAGTTTGTTTTGTATGTCCAAATTTTGGCCAAACTATTTTATTTAATCTGGACTAGTATGTTATTTTGAAAAGGTAAAATTTTTATCGTGGTTAAAATTAGTTCACGTAAAAAGATTTTCGATCTGAGGTCGTCGTGTGTAGTGTAACGTAAAAAATATGTTGCCAATAATAAATTTGATTCCAAAGATAGTGCATCTTTTTTTCATTAACATGAAAGCATTTTTTTTTCTTTTATCTTCATATTTTTATTATTACTTATTAAAAAATTATTTAGATTTTTTTGTCTTGTGACTACCTAGTCTTATTTAAAGAAAATTCCAAAAACTGAAATTTTACTCGCATGTGCCATCGTCGTCGTAAAAAAAAAGTATATTTATTCACAATGTGAATGAGACCGTAATAAATATTGATACACGATAGAAGAATAAAAAAATATTTTTTCTCAAAATTCTTGGAAGTAAAATAATAGTTGAATTAACTGATGACTTGCAAGAAAATTATTTTTTGGCTAACCTGTGAATAAATAAATTTATTCACTAAATGGGATATGCGGCATGTTTGATATTTTTTTTTTTTTTAAATGGTCATTTAAAAAGCAAAAATGTCATTCTTCTTTATCCGATCGACCTGTAGTTTGGTCAGGTATGAAATAAACGCAGTTATATTGCCATTGTCGTCTCCTTTTTAAGCAACGTGTTTTCGTCTCTTTTTATCCGATTTAAAACATTGTCTTTTTAAATAAAACAATGCAAATCAGAAAATCCTTTTCTTACTTTCTATGTTTTTAATAATTTGTTTTGTTTTTGTTTTTTGGAAATGACGTACATTTTGCGCCGTTATTTGAGTGATTCATTTTAAATTATTAATAAAGTTACTAAGTGTCATTTTATTTTGGTTGATTTTGCAAATGAAGAGGGGATTTTTCTGCACCCCCTAAAATCTCGGGTATAGGTCCATAAGAAGAGATAACTTAAAGACAAGCTTGTTCGTTAAACAACTCTTAAATGATTTCTCATTCATTGTATGACTCGTCATCATATTTTTAGGAGCCTAAATTTAGGTCTAGGCGTTACACAGTGTAAAAAAAAAATACTGTTTCGTTTCAATCATCTTTCTCTATTAATTAACTAATTAACAGTTTTGAAATCAAGGGTTGGTTTTCTCGACCACGACCCTTTTTTTCAATTTTTTATTATTATTTTTTAATAGAAATCTTGTTAAATCGCAGTAAGCAATTTCGTTAAAAAAAACTGGTTTCCTGTTTTGTAGTTAAAATTAATTAAATAAAATAAAACTAAAAGGGAATATCCAGTATTTCTTCTTAAAATTTAAATTTATTTTATTTTTGCCAAAAATGCCCCCCCCCCCTGCTTTATCCACTCTAAAAAGGGGGTTATTAAAAATTAAAATTTCATGACCTGATCATTCGATACGCGTGTCATCCAGCAGAGTTTGGTTATTAAAAATAAAATACTTGTTTCAAAAATAAATTCATGTTTTTCTTTTTTATTCAGTTTCTGTTTACTGTACTGTATTGTTAAAAAAAAAAAAAGAAAGAAAGAAAAAGGCATTATAATTGTTTTTTAAAACTTAACTGATTTACTGAAGAAAAAAAGCTGATCAATTTTTTCTTCTAAAAATTTTGAAAACAATAAATGAAATTTTGGCCAAGTTTAACCTTCGGCCCACACACAAAAATAAATAAACGGTGTGTCAAAAAAGGGTGTTTTTTTTTTTTTTCAGTATATACTCCCTTAGCATTGTTTTTTTAAAAAGGTATGTTTCTTTAGAATTTTAATAACAAAAATATTACACTCTTCTTCTTAGATTGTTTATTTACAAGAATTATTTTATATTTACAATAAAATTATATGAGCCAACTACAGTATTTATCATTTGTTGCATTTTATGAAGAAATTTATTATGAAAAATTGAAAATGGAAGTTTTGGGGGTTTTTTTTTATTCAGAAATTTATAAAAATTTAAAAAATATTTGAACCAACAAAATATTATTTCCCATTTTATGTAGAAATAAATGTGAACAAGAAAATTTATGCATAATGATGAGTAACTAACTGTAATTATAAATTTTAAAAAAATACATTTTCCGGTGAATTTCTTTCATTTGCTCTTGCCATAAATTCACTAAAATAAGTTGAGGACATCTCTTTCTCTCTAAATCAATCTATCCTTGGACCTACTTTATTTCAAATTTTCATCAATGACCTTCCTGATAGCATCAATTCTCAACTGGGTATTTAAACTGATGAGACAACCATATACTCCTGTCTCAATACAATCAGTCAGTTAGGTGCCATGCGTGATACACGCTTAGGCGATCATGTATCGTTCGATGCATGTCTGACGAGGCAGATCTTTCCTGTGGTAGGTTGCCATTTCTTTCTGCAGTAGACCAATTGCCATCCAGTGCTATAGAACCCAATCTGTCCTGCTATTTACCCATAACTAGGCGGAGAAGAAGAGGATTCATACCTTTCCCAAAGGTATTAGCACATAAGTGAATGTAATGGATTTGACTGGAATTCAAACTCAGCGCTCTGATTCCTCAATCTAAGCCACTATCCTTTACTCCACCAAGCCTCCTCCTCAATGCAATAGTAAGTCTAATTTGTTCAATAAGGTCACTCTCCTGGAGGTTAGCAACAGTCATGCTGATGGAAGACAGAAAGAGGTCTCCCAGATGATTAATAGGGAGAAGTTTTGTTTTGGAGGCATTAAAATTAACAAGCCATTCCTTGCCTCAGTTAACAACAGATTGTAGGTCATTTTTTTTTTGATCAGCTGCCAATTTGACCTTATTGAACTTACTCAATACAATATGTATCTCCCTATTCATTGGGTGGACAAGGTTTTCCTTGTGTATAATTACAGAATATTTGTAATTTTTACCAGGCATTATTTCTATTGATTAGGCATCTCTGGTCCTACATCACAATTATAAACAAAACAAAAAAAAAATTGAAAAATTAAAACAAGAAGTAATCTAAGATGCAAAATAATCTGGAAATAAAAATGTACAATATCCAGAAAAATTGTGTTTATTTAATTTTCTTGTTCTATTGTCACAGGCATTTTTTTAATAAAAAGATTTGTTTTTATATTTTACAAATGTCAGATTTCTAGAATAATCTCCAGATTTTTTAAAATTTTTCTGCTCAATTGTAAAATAAATACATAACAGAAAACTTTTTATAAGTGACGGAGTTTACAGTAATAGTGGGTATCAAGGGGAAAAAAAACGTCCTTTTGGCACATCCTTTGTTTTTTTTTGCTAGTCCAAAGCTTAAACTTTGCCAAAATTTTGTTGTTGGAAAGAATGTGTAGTAATAATTTAACTCCACCTTAGATGTGGTTTAGGGATGATGGTAGTTTTCTGTTATGAATTTATTTTACAATTGAGTAGAAAAATAAAAAAAATCTGTGGAGATTATTTAAGAGATCTGACATTTGCCAAATTTGTTTCAAAATTACCAGAATAACATCTGAGAAAACTATATCACTAGTCATAGGATATAACCACTTTTTCCTGTAAGCTTTACATGTCTGAGGTCTATAGAAATTAAATTAACACTCACCCACCAATTTCAAAAATCCAAATACTAAACTCAAAATTAATGACTTAAAATTTTGTTTGTGTTATTTTTGTTGTGAAGTTATGAACAGTGTAAAACATTTTACTTTTATTTTTTTAATTACTTTTGAATTAAGGGATTTGTTATTTTTAATCACAAATTAAATTATTCTTTTTCTTCAGTCTATTAGGGAATCTTTTTTAACTAAAAATTAAGCTCACTCATTTTTTTCACCTAAATAAAGGTTTTTTTTTTTTTTTGTTTTTTTTTTTTTTCAAGTAAGTGACCCTTTATTTCATTTGTTATCTAAAATTCACTTTCTTTTAAGAATGGACATTAAAATTGTAGAAAAAACTAAACTGGATCATATAACAATACTGTTTTTATCTATTTAGAACATTTGTAATGAGCAGGATTATTTCAGAGCTAATAATGAACTGATTTTGTTTATTTGGTATATTTGTTTTTGTAGGTACCCATATGAGATCATAATGTTTTCCTCAAAATTAACTTAAATTTTCTTTTAATTTTTGGTAATGCTGAAAACTTCTCAGGCTAATCAAGAACCTCTTCAAAAAAACAAAAGGTTTGGTCAGATTTTGGGCAATGGGTCAGAATGAGACCCTGTAAAACTCTTATAATTGGTAAATTTCTAATTCACAGTGTGGCAAAAATTTATAAAAATAATGTACATAAAGAAATGAAAGTTAAGTTTGAAGGATAGGGAATAGAAAATAGCTAAACAGAAAATGGAACAAGTGAATCAGCTTTCAGTTCTATGTGTGTTAAAAATTTAAAAAAAAGTTTCCAATTTTTCTGTTTAATCTATTTAGAATTATATTTAAAGAAAGTCAATGTTGCATTTACTGTGGAATGCTATTTCAATGAATGAAGAAATTCTTACTAATCAATGTTTTCACTGTATGGTTTCCATAACAAAATAATTTTAGTGAACAGGGGTGTTTAGCTGGTTAGTGAGGTTCTAAGATTACTTCACATGGCTTTATTATTAGTTTTTACTTGTTTCCTTATATATTATTTTGCTTTTATCAAAACATTTTAACCAATTCAGCCTTTGGATACTAAACAGTAGGAATTAAGAATATACAAGTAACATTGAATGAAAATCCAACCTCAGAGGCTTATCTTTCATGGACAATGCCTAAACCAATTAAACTACCAAAGTTACCATGATTAGTCAAAGTTCTCATTTTTAGTTTTTCTGCCATCATCCTTTACTTCTAATTCTAGTTTATGCTGTATTGTTGACTATTGTAGTATTATTCCTGCTATTAAATTTTTTTTTCATATTCTTAGATAAATATTCTTTATTTCTAGTTGAAGAATGACTCGGCTAAAAACATCATGATAAATAGGAATCAGGTGTAAAATGAAAATATAACTTGTTGCTAGAGTCTGCATTGGGTACTTAATCCTCTCTTTCTTACTGCCTGGTATACTGATTTATAATCTGCATTTCCTGCTCTTAATTCTCCTTATTGGAATAATGTGGCTAACCCTGATCTCACCATCTTTTCCCACTGACATTTAGAGATAGTTGTGACAAAGATCAAGTTGTGCATGTTTTCACCAATCACAGGAACATGGTACACAATATCAGATATTTTCAACAATTCAGATAATGCATCATTTAAGCATAAAACATATAACAGTTTTACATGAAATATTTACCCTTAGAAAATGTCTTTATTATTTACTAATAACTAAACATAGCAGTTGTGCTCAAAGGAATGTCTGTAATGTTATTGATCCTGGCATCTTGACTTCAGTCACTTTCCCATCACTGTGATATGGCTTCCTTCTGTCTTTTCTATAAATATTTTCCTGGCAGTTGTTCTAATGAGCTTTCCTCCTTGTTATCTTGACTGCATGAATTTAAGTGTACTACTAGATTAGGAACTAAGTCTCATTCCCTCGTTTTACTGTTGAAATGATGTAAACATAAGTTCTATTCTAATAGTTCCTTTTCTTTTACTTTTTACCTATGGAACTCCTGTCCAGTTCCTTGCTTCCCTGTCACCTACAATCTTCAAAACTTTAAATGCAACATCCATCGCCATCTTCTTTCTTGCTGAAATCCGTTCTCTTAGTGCCCTTTCCTTACTAAAGTCTTCTCATTCTCTTTCACTCCCAGTAATCCTTTGCATCTAAAAAAGTAGTTAGACACTGATAAAAATGTGTATACACTTTGGAGGAAACACACGCACACAGATACAAGTAGGTTATAAGTATTTATTAAGCTTATTTTTGTCTGACACAAGGTCACAATAGAATATAACCCAGTGAGATTGACCTCACTACACTGCAAAACTAGAAAGATGCTTAGTATACTAGTATAAATATAAAATTATTTTGCAGCATTCAAATTGTTTAAGTCTGGCTATGTTTGTTTGTACAATAGATATGCATACAAGTATTTAAGATTATTAACATTTGATGATATATTCAGTGTATGTACAGATGTTCACATTTAGATACTTATTTTAACTTTTGTTAATAATCCCTATGCCTTTATTCATATTGTCAAACATTTATCTTTATCTCAAAAGGAAATGAAGGAAATATCCCTGCAAAAATAGTCCTTAGCATATGACCCATGTAGACTGTGTCAGTTTAATTTAATATGCATTCTCCTATATTGTAATGACATTTCTTCAGTGTTCAATTGCTAAAATAATGGCTGACAAGACTGAATATATACTTAGCTGTTTGCTCATGTGAAGTTGATGGACTTTGTTTCCTAATGAAAGTCTGCACAGATTGCTGTCATGTGTATTGCCATGTTCTTTTGTTGAATAAAATTGAATAAGTTCAAGTTCTACATCCACATTTGCTATCTGGATTAAATCAAATGGAAAGTGTGTCAGAGCAGATCTGGACATGGCTAATATTGAGAGCTTTCACTACTAACATCTTGTTCACAGGCTGAATTTGCATAGATATCCAGGATTGCACTTATGGTATCAACTTTATTGACTTCTGGTCATTGGTGAATATAGAACTGAGGAGATTAGCAATTTTCTTTTTGAATATTTAGTATATTATTATAATTACAAGAGTCAGTTGTGAAATTCATAGGCTGACCAAAATACTCTCATGGAATGTGATCAAATGAGGTTTATTTTTCAGCATAATCCCCCTTGTGTCCATATACTTCTTCCATTGGTGTTGCAGTGCTTAGATCCCATTGATGAAGAAGCTTTCATCTTGTTTGATAAAAAAAGTCATTAACAGTAGGCATGATATCATCATCATTGCAATACTGGTTCCCAGCCAAGTGTTTTTCATGTTGGAGAGCAGATAATAGTCAGATGGGGCTAAATCAGAGAATAGGGAGGGTGATCAACCAGTTCAAAGCCACAGCCACATACAGCAGCCATTCAAACCAAGTACTTCTGTGCTATGACCATGGCCTTTTTTTAGAGCAGGTGAGGAAGGGCGTTTCCACTGCTTGCATTGTCTCTTTGTCTCTGGCTCAAAGTGATGAATTCATCCTGAGTTAGGAAATGTTCAAGAAAACCATCTGGATCTGCCTCAAACAATGTCAGATTTTCCCATAATGTGATGAGCCTGGTACAGTTTTGATCAGGTGTTAGAAGATGTATCACTCGCTGAGCACAAACCTTTGTCATGCCAAATTCATTGTGCAAAATATTCTCAACTCTCTCATGAGATATGCTAATATCATTGGCTGTTTGATTTATAATCAATTGCCATGTGGTGAAAACAATGTTTTCCTTGGTGGTGGCAGTTGGAGGACATCCAGACCTTGGGTCATCTTCAAGATTCTCTCTTCCTCTCCTAAATTCAGCTGCACACTTTTGCACTGTTTATGAAGCTGGAGTTTCATACCTTAATGTAGCAGCCATCCTGGTATAAATCTCCTTGGAGGTTAAACCCTTTTTCTGCAGTTACTTGATTATACTATGATGCCAAATTTTGCCCATTTTCAAGAAAAGCTGCTCCTAATTACTTTTGAAGTCTTCTTTAAACAGTCAGGTGTCAGTTTAGCTGGAAAGAAACACTGTAGTTATTAATAAGAAGAGTTGAAATTAGTTCATGCAATATTTCTCAGCTGTAGCATCACTCCTTCCTAGTCAGCCTATGAACTTTTCAGCCCATCCTCATAATGCTCTATTGGCTTAAAGTTTGTAATGGATAATAACAAGAGCTCATCATCAAACCCATTTTTATTTAGCATTGACACTTGCTGTATTATTTATTTGAACAAGGAACTGAAGCTAAAATAATGAACCACTGTTGTACAGACAAAGCAAATATCTTTGATTTCATTGGAATATTACATGTTTATATCCTGTTATGCAAAATGAAAAGGGGATATAAAATGAAAATAATTCAGAATAGGAAGGTTACTTCTCATTCTGAGTGGAATCAGAAAAAATGAGTGACTTTGAATAATTACATAGAAATATGCCTATTATCTCATACAGTTCTGTGAACTTTTTATTTCCTTTAGGAAATTACACAAATTATATATTAAAGCACAATTTTCATGGAATTTACTGAATTCAGGCCTACTTGAAACATGTTTTCATAAAATGAGCTGGTATTTACATCCCAATTGTATAGTTAATTTTGCAAGATGATGAATGCAATGAACGACTATTTAAAAGATTTTATATTATGGTTATTAGTCTTTTGATAATAGTTCACTTGCTATAGAGCATTGGAGGTTGTTGATGATTGGAAAGCCAGTTTAGCCAATGCTGAATAGTTAATCAGGCCCTTATAAATGCTTCATAAATAAAGTCTTGTGTTAATCTACAAAATATATTGAATTACTAAGGATATTGAAATGTCTAATTTCAGTTGATGCAAAATAAACCACTCTACTAATTGAAAAGCCTTTAATAAAATTGTTATATGTTAATGGAAAATTTATCAAGAAAGGGATGTGAATAGTGTGCTTCATTGCACATGCACGCATAAGTGCATGCCACTAAGAAGATTTCTGCTCAGATTGTATCACTGTTATTCTGATTCCAAGATAATCTTTTGACATCTGACTATTAATACAAGAAGAAAAGTTTTTTTTTAAAACAGCTGATGTTATAAACAAATTAAAAAAGGTACAAGAGCTGAAATTTTTTCTGATTTCTTTGTATGAGAATATTTACAAAATAGCAAATTAGAAGATTGTTATTTCTTTTCACATATCTCTCTCTCTCTCATATATATATATATACTTTACAATTGGAATTAAGATACCTTTTAGTTAATGACCATTTTCCCCTACAAATTTTAATTTTAAGATTTGCAGGATTTTTCAGACAGTTTATGGTATCAGTTTGTAGTGATATGCTGTTTAATTGGAGAAAGAAAGTTGTCTCTAAACATGAGGAATGTAGACCCACAGAAGTAAGTGTTAGTAGCAGTAGGTAGTTAAAAGTATGAGAAAAAGAAAGCTGATGATGACATTACTAAAATTAAAAAAATTCAAATTAATGACTGTAAGTATATATTTGTGTAGTATTTTCAATTTCTTCTAAACAAGCTTATTTCCCATTTCAAATCCTACCAGCTTTATATGCTGAAAATTATTTATTACACCAAATTTTCTTTATGGAACACATTTGATGATACAAGTTATCAAGAGATAATTTGATGAAAATCATTTTCTAAGGTTTTAAAAAGAATATTTAAATAAATTTATAGAAATCAGAATATTCTTTTGATGATTATAATATATTTGACTCTCATGCTTTGTATGTATCAGTTTTTATAAGTATTCTGTTGTTAAAGAAGAAAAAAAAAGTAATTTCCTGATTTTTAAATAAGCATTTATTTTAGGTGATATTTAGAAGACTAACTTTCACCATCTATAGAATCAAAGTTCAAGTTATTGATGAGTTATTTTTGTTCTGTCCATGCTTGATAATAAGCTTTATGGCATAGTCTCCAAATGGCTAACTTGGAAATTTTGGAACTGCTTTGAACCAAACTGATAAAATATAGGGACACACAGTGAGGATCAAACTCAGTTTGCTAATACAGTAAGTATCCTGGGTGGGTGTCATGTATCATGGAAATTTAAGCTTTGCGTAGAATCAAACAACATAGTACTTGAAGTCGGATTTAGATGAGGTTGAAGCAGTGAAATTTTGGCTTCTTTCAATATTAAATGGCCAAACAAATGTAGATAGGCAATATTTTAAATTTAACTTTTAAAATTGGATCCAATAAAATTTATTCTGAATCAAAATTTGTAAAACTCAAGTTTATTTTGCAGATCTGACCTTTTTTAGACAAGTTTTTCATCTGTAAAGTAACCCATGACATTCACAATGTTGTATGTATGAGTAAAATGAATAATCTATACCAATGCCATTTGTAGAGTCAAACAGATGATCATTGATAGAATATTAAAACAATAACAAATCACTATCTATAGAAGCTTTTTTATTTCTTTTATTTTTTTTAGGTGATTTCAAGGCCTAAAGTGAAACTTGTATAGCTCCAGTAAGTTTATAACCAATAACAGTCTTCTGCCTGTCTTCCTTAACACCACAATACCTTTATTTTGTAGTTACTTGTACAGCCTCTATACTTTGCTTGTTCAAATAACTAATGCAGATAACATTTTCTACTAATGCTTGTCTAATACTAACAGGACTTGCATCAGAATATTAACAGTTTACACTATTTGTTTATCTTTTCTTCTTTCTGTTTTATCATTACAAAAAAAAACCCTTAGCACAATTTTCCTATATTACAAAAAGATCTCAGATAATGAATTTCTCTGTGCCAGCCAGTCTTGGAAAAAAAAAAAAAACTATCATTGGTTATACACCAGTTACATCCTAAGTAAAAAAAAAAAAATTCAAATCCCTTCATGGTTCTTGACTTCTCATTGCAACTAAAAATAGAACAGTCAGTGAGTTGGAATACAGGGTCACTGACTGGCTGCTGGTAAACAAGCCAAAAACTAAGCTTTTGGGGACGAACTGGAAAGCACTGCAGGCTGACACAACAGATGCTTCTGTTATATCATTGAACACCTATAAATGCCCCAAATTCTACATACAGCCAGTTCTGCCACACACAGTAATTTCTATCCTTACTTATCAGCTAGCCTCAGTGGTTTGTTTCATGCCTCATTGGGACCACACAATTACACCTTGCTCATATACAAAAGCCGACATGTTAATTCTTTGAACACTTACAATGACTTCATTATCACAGAAACAAACATTTGACCAACTTTTCCTTTATGAAAACAGTCTTGTGTATATCAGTATATAAATGGCACTTTTTTGTTAACATCATTTGCTTGAGCTTTTCTCTTTCTTTCACCTCTTACCTGACCAGCAAATAAGACAACTGTTGTCCCCATCAAGTTAGTCTTTCCTCTTGCCCTCTCTTCTTTCCTTCCTTGCCTTAACTACAAATGTATATAGAACACCACCAAAATAGTTTCTTTGAAACTGGAAGGACACCAGCATCAAAACTTTTACCTCTACAGATAAGTTTGATTACAGTGAAATTGTTAATAAGATAAGGCTTTGAAATATGCTTCATTCTTTACAAAAATCTTAACACAAATAAAAGTGGATTTTGCACAAATTTATCCACTTGAAAACTAATTATGCAATAATCATATCAATTATATCCTTGTATTCCATGTTTTCTAACTTCTACTGATGTGTGTGTGGGTTGGTGTAGCCTAATGGTTACTGGTGTGGAAAGTACAATTGGAGAGCTCAAATCAAATTCTGCCTTTCTTAAAAGACATTAATCCATTTTCCCTTACCCACAGCTATGGGTTAAATAGCAGGGTAGACTGAACTCTGTAGCTTTGACTGGTAACCAGTATAGGAGAATGAAAACTGTGGAGAAGGCAATGGCAAGCCACTCTGCTATTTTACCCAAGACACCATGGCAATTATTAGATAATAAAGGAAAGGAACTTGTGAAGAGCCAACATCCTTAAGAGACATGGCATGAAAAAAGCCAAAAACTGATTTACCAATACTATATTCACAAAAAAGGGTCATGAGAAATTTTGCTTCTCTCTACCTTTTTTTTTTTTTTTTTAAAGTTTGTGCAATATTAGACTTGTTTTTGAATGCCATTATGACTTAAAGATTAAAAAGAAAAATATAGTTGGTAGTATCATTAAATATACACTACAATGTATGTGAACATGGAGGCCAATGGAGTACCTGAAAGTTATCCAGTTTCATGCCACCTTTACACAGCAGAGTAGGGGTGTTTGTGTGATCTTGTTAGAACAAACATCACTCCTATAAATGTGTGCAGTGGTTTGCAAAAATATGTCGATGTGATACCTGTGAAGATAGATTATAGTTTTACTAGTGGTCCTCATAAATTTCAACAAATAAATTTCAACAAAATACATCCCAATGCTACCACAGAGTATACACTAACTTGTATAATACCCCTACTAACAAATAAGATCCATAGCCTTATACACTCTCCTCCACACAAACTCTGTCAGATAGAGATTAAAATGTGACTCAACTGACTAGACAACATGGCACCAAACTTCCAAAGTTCAATTACAATGTTCTCTTGCTCAAGAGAGCATAATGATCAAGGCCAAGACTGGACTATGACCTTTTGGGGCCAACTAAACTAATGAAATTATGCTGCCAAATCGAAGCTGCCCTGCAACTCAGCTGCACCCATCTTGAATATCTTTTACTCATATATTTTAGCAACATTTGCATAGCTTGAAGTAAATTTTAAATAAACTAGAATAGCTATCTTTTGTTTGTCAATAAAAATATTCTTTAAGAAATATCACTATTTTACTATTTATTGCAAACCAAATTAGTACATATTTCAACACAACCATAGTAAAAAAAAAAAAAATACAATTTTTTTTTATAACCAGCATTATAACAATAAAACAATCAAAATAAATATGAATTTCTCATACTGATATCATTTCAGTTTATGAAACTATTTAGAAGTTATAACATCTAGAAAATGAAAATAACTGATTTATAGAAATGTCTAAGATTTAAACATTCTAAACTAAAATCAAACATGTTATCTATTTGAAACACAGTAACTCAATCTAAAACATTCTTTGCTTTGCTTTCTGCAAAGTCAAACTAATATGTGTCTGTCATATTGTCATATTGATATCATTTCAGTTTATGGGACTATTTAGAATTTATAATATCTAGAAAATTAAAATCATTGCTTATAAAAACTTGAGGGACACTAAGCTGCAGCCTATACTAGTCTAAATAATAATCTGGCCCTGAAATTCATAAATGGTATCCTTGTTGGTTAACAACTATGAGATCCCATGGAATGTATTTTATGCTATACAGAGCATTGATTGATTGACCAGTGTTGAATTGGGATGTGATTTGATGCAATGTTACCTTTCATTTGCTGGGCATCCTCTTTGTTAATAACTTGTAGGTGTTTGCTTGCTACTTGCATATGACACTGATATCTGCCTGGAATTCACATATTCCTAGTATACCCTTGCAATTGTTGTCTGGGAAAATCTAGAGATGTTGCCACTATATATATATATATATTTTCCAATTTTTCTGATTCAAACAATCATTCTGTAGTTAAATGGTGTTAAATCCCATCCTTGTCCCATGTATTCCACAGCTACACTCTCTCTTTACCTATTGCCTCATACTTATATTATCTGACATCATTTTGTTGCATGTAGGACAGAACTATCCTGTGTACTGTCTTGGCCCTGTAGTTTCTCTTTAGCAAATTCTAAGAATTGCTGTTTGCACTAGTTGTTAACATTGAGGATTTAACACTTAATCATGTGTGGGGGTTGAGAGGAAGGAAAAAAAAAGATTACTACAAAAAGAAAATAAGAAGAGAAAATGTTGATTGTTATAAGAAAATAGTTGGTATTCTGCAAAATTGTCATTATACTTGAATAAAGAGTTCTATGTAAAAATGGAATAATTTATGTTGCATTTAAAGAATGTTAATGTTTATGCAACAGATGGTCTTTTCTGTGAAAATAAAAGAATGTATATTTTTGTTGATTTCTTTTTTTAAAAGTAAATTATTTTTATGATAATTATTGAGAGATTAACAGTGCAGAAAAATGAAGAGTAGAATTATCAGTATAAATTTCTAGATGTAGACACTCCCTACTGGAAATCAAAATAATTATAATTATAAAATAATTATGTATCATGTGCAGCAACTTTACTGATTTTACTGTAGAATAAAAGTTTTGTCTGAATAAATTTGAAATTTTTTTCTACATAATTTTTTCTAACATTTAAATGGTTTTGATTTAGCAGATCTTTAAAACAAAAAATGCTTTGAGAAAGAAAAAGATGGTAGCAAATAATATTATTAACATTAATAATCTAAAAAATCTAAAATCCCAAATAAAGTCATGCAAACTGACACCAGTAAAAATGAGTATCTAAATATATTAGTATAATTAAATGATGAGTATTGTAAACATAGATACAATTAAATTGGCAGCTATCATTATTTTGTAGAGCTGAATTCTAATGGTGCCTGTATTTTTGGCAGCCCTTCATGTACAAAATATACTGGGGAAGTAAACTTGTAAAATAATTGTATTTGTTTTTTTTTTTGTTTTTTTTTTACTCTTATGTGTTAAGAGTGAACCAAGAATGGTTCTGATTTTTTTTCTAACTGCTAAGAACCATCCCTTTATATTGTAGGCCATTATGGATGGAACTGAAGATGTGATATTAAATTTTGGGGAAGAAGATGAAGTAGATCGGAGAAAAAAAGTAAAGTGAGTACTAACCACTACTCTTTATCACACATTAATCTGCTTCAACTAATTTGATAACACTGATAGTGAAATATTTTAATTTAAATTTGGTTTAAGTTTTATAATCTGTATAAAAACTGGCTCTAAAAATGAAAAAATCTGGCTCTCCATGATGTTGTCAGAAAGTTTCTGAATCCTACATCAAGTCTTACAGCTAAGAAATAATCTATTAAAATTGAATAAAATGAATTCTTTTTTTAACATAAGTATTTGGAAATCTATGCATAAAGCAGAGCTTTCTAAACATTTTTTAAACAATGCATTACTTGAATTGTATTAGCTATGCCAAATATATAATTGCAAATGTATAAGAAAAAAAAATGCGTCAATTAAAAATTTATTTAATAAAGTATTAATGGGTAACTAACATCTCAGTTTGGAAACATATAATGATTTAATCATTTTTTTCCTAAGCAAATTCATTTCAAAATTTCACCAGAATCTGGTTTTAACATTAAAGTATTTAAAATTAAAAACAAGAAAGATTTAAATTTTAAATTACTGCTGTGAATATTTCTCACTTTATCATAGAAAAATTAAAGCCAAGTATTTTAAAGTATCCCCCCCTTCCCAAACAAACAAAAAGAAATTCATTTAAAACTGTTATTTTGGGTATAGTCATCCTCTGAATTTATCCCATGGCTCAAAAGATGTGTGTGTGTGTGTGGTTTTTTTTTTTTTTTTTTTTTCAATTGGAAATGGCTTCAGTAGCATATCTGGAATGTTTTAATGTATTGTCAAAAACAAAATGTACAGAGATTTAATAACAATTTTCAAAATTCATGCAGTTTAGATAACAATGTGATCTTTTATTTGAATTTGTGTTCACTTCTAATCCTAATGTTTTTTTTTTTTTTTTTTTTAACCACAGACATCCATTTGCAGTGTTTTTCCATTTGGTCTTCCGTTGTGCATCCATTGTTGCCTATCTGTTTTGTGGATGGTTCAGCTCTAGTTTTATAGCCAGTTTTGTTCTCATTGTTCTCTTTTTGTCCATGGACTTTTGGGCTGTCAAAAATGTCACAGGTAAGTCAGTGTAACCAAAATACAATGGGATTTTCTTACCTAAAGAATATATTTGAAGTGTGAAAATTAACTTTTTAAAGCTAAGACTTTCCCAATCAATTGATGAAAGAAGTGCCCCAAAATATTAGTTTGTTTCAAATCATCATTATTAATCTTCAGAACTTACTGAGTTTCTTTAGGTGTTCTTGTGTATAGAGTTTACATATTGTTTGTCATTTGATACTGATTGGCAAAACCTCTGTGAAGGGAACAGACTTTTGGTTTGTTAAATATGAACTTGTTTAAACAATTGAGAGCAACAAATTGAAATATTAAATATTATTGGAAACTTGCAATTATGTTGCAAGCATTAGAAAAAATGTGACTAGAAAACCAAATATGAAATTTCTGTTGGCAAGTAGAGATTATGCATGTTTGTGGAGTGTTAGTGTATGTGTATTTATAAATGAAAAAATAATTACTCTTTCTTATGACAAAACAAATCTTGTTATAAAATCTTAACTGATTGTAATTGTGTTTGTCATATTTCATCACAGGAATTATTTTTAAAAAACTCAAGTTGAAATTTTACAAACAGTAGTAATCTTGAAAAGTTTCTGCATTTGTACTGTTGATGTTTAGTGACATAACCTATTGAATCTTTTTTAATTTAATATATTTTATTCTAAAGGAAAATTGTCAAATGTGTTGCTTGGATTTTTTTTTTAATATGAACATTTCTACTCCTAAATGATATTAATACAGAGATATTTTGCAATTAGATTCAGATTTGAACAATACATTTTTGAAAAAGACTAGCTGAAGAAAATTTGCTGCACATAGTAAAATATATAGTCATAAACTCACAAGGTTTAAACAATGCACTTTAATTTTTTTCAAAAGTCTTAGGTCATGACATACATGCACTGATATGCCATATCAGGTGAATTTAAAAAAAAAAAAAAGAATCTCAATGTTTTCATATTTTTCTTTTTCCTTTTTGAAAACAGGTCGGTTATTAGTTGGTTTGCGTTGGTGGAATTATGTGGATGAGGATGGTCAGAGTCATTGGGTGTTTGAATCTCGAAAGGTAATTTTTCAGTACAAATTTTCTAAGGCAATTAATAACATTAAAAATCTAACATAATAATTACTAAAAACTTAACGATTAACAACAGCAATAAGAAAAAAAAGCTTTGAGAAAAAATAATTCTATATACTGTTAATATTTATAATATAAAATACATGAAATGTATTTTTAATAGAAATTGAAGAAGGAAAATAAAAGAATTTAACAAATTGTTGATTGTTATTTGGATAGATTTTGAAAAGTCTTTTTTTGTCAGTTTAAAACTGAAGATGTATTATAACTATTATAAATTTTTTCTTTTTTTCTTTTGTAAAACAAATTTCTAAGTTTTTTAATTATTAGTCCTGTTTTTGATAAGTTGAAAATTACATACTTTCACAAAATTCTCCAAAATTAGATACATATATGGCAAAAACTATTGATATCACAGTGAAAAGAGCTGTTTTGTTGAATTCCTCATTCCAAAATTAGTAAAGTTTCAGCTGTTTAGCTCTAATGGATACTTTTTTTATGGCAACTTCTGGATGATATACTTTTGACTTTTTTTTTTGCACTACTGTCAAATTGCACTTCTGGCTGTTTTTATGTTGTATAATTTTTTTTTTTATTGCGGTACTACTGAAAGAAAAATAGCTTCTTTTCTGTTGTGCTATAAAGTATAAGACAATGTTACAATGCATTAACTGTTGAAATGAAATTTTATGATCAGTCAAATTTTAGAGAACACAATTTCTCAATGTTTAGGCTTGTCTGATCTAAGAATTATTTATTCTATTAGCATTATATATCTTTTACTTCAAGACTACCTATATGACATAATAATTTTTAACTTGTTTGAAGCCTGAATCATTACTTATACACCGATAAAATTGTCTTTTTGTCCAATAGCTTTTATGAACTTTGAATGGTCATGACTTTGTTACTAATTGAGTTACCAAGATAAATTTGGTATCATCTTTTTATGGTTTAGCAAGATCTCTAAGCCTATATTAAAGGTTTTTTAGATATATTGAAAATAAAATTTTAGTTTGGGATAATAGTAAAGCAAATTTTACCAACACTGCAGCTCACAAGTTGGGTGGGGGGTCTTTGGGAAAAGATTTTTGATGAAGATGATTTTTTATGTTGATTGTTGATATTGCTAAACATTTTACCTTCTTAACAAAAACAATGAAACCTAATCATCAGATAATCCAGATCTTAGTTTGTTAAGCACTTTTACATGTTGACTTTCATCCAATGAGAATTCACAAAAAACACTGTTATTGGTTAATTTAAAAGATGATATACACTAAGAATGGTGTATGTATTTTGTTATTAGATGAAAAAAAATTTGAGCAAAATGTTGATAGTGATGCATATTATATCCAAAGTAGTAACTTCAAACTTTGGCTTTCATTTTTTTTTTTTTCACTTGATAGCAGTGTTTAATAAATGTTCATAATCAGAAAGTTTGAATATTTGCACAGGATCAGCAATATTCCTGCAGCCTGACACACAACAGAAACTGAATATTGATCTAAACCTTTTCATTGTATAATGTTTAATCTATATGATTAATATTCACCACTGACTCAAGTACATTGACAAGAAAGATTACATACAAAATAAATTTACATTTTGTGAAATAAATACTTTTATCTTCCTTTTAGCTGAAGTTATGTTGATGTACATACGTATAGTTGTTTATTTATAATAATGGTATTTTCTTTTTCTTCAGGGCTCTGCAAAGAATAAGATCACAGCTGTTGAGTCACAAATATTTTGGTTATCATTAGTTATCTGTCAAATTATCTGGATTATATTGTTCTTTGGGACGATCTTCACACTCAACTTTGAGTGGTTTGTGAGTAGCCAATACTTTATTTTTGTTTATTTTTCTAAGCCATTCATTAACATTTTATTCTCATCTTTAAAATGTCTAGCTGCATTTCTATCAACATTCTATCTTCTTGTGTGTGTGTATGTATATATATATATATATATATATAATGCCCATCTACTCTCATTTTATGACCACATCCATCTGTTAAGGTAGCTAGCCAATCCTTGTCACAAGTGATTTTGCAAAGTATATCTTAATCAAATTCTTTTCATCATGCCATAATAAAGAGGGTAACTGAATATTTGTTTTTCTTTCCCCCCTCACCAGATGGTTGTTGTTGTTGGGATTATCATGAATGGTGCCAACGTTTATGGATATGTCCGCTGCAAATTAGGGTCCAAGAAATCAATCAGCAGCGTGGCCTCAAATTTCTTGGGGAAACAAATTTTCCAGTCAGTAAGTAGATGTTTGTATTCTTTTTGCTTTGTAATTGACTTGTCCTTTTGTTACTTCTTTTAAGTTTCACAAAAGATACTAAAATCATGACTGATGAAATTTATATTTAACATTTAAGAGCAGAAATTTAATTCATTTAAAAAAAAAAAAATAAATAAAAAAAAATCTACAATTGATTAAAGTTGCAGACTTCCATTATAAAAATAACAGCACAGATTTGTAATTTCTAATTGGTTATGTGCCCCAATCTGAAATGGATAAAATGACTAAATGTATTGCTCACATTATTTGTGGCCTGAATTTACAAAACCTGGACACTAAAAGCCACTGATGTCTTTCAAGACAACAGGTAAGCACTGCACATGAGCTGGAGGAGATGGGAACAGAGTAGCAGTTTGTGACCATAAGGAAGTGAAAACTGCAATACTTTGGTCATGTCATCAGGACCCAGAACCTCTACACCCACATCCTGGAGGAATGCATCAAGAAGATCAAGACAATGCTGGAGATCAGAGATTAGACAGAGAGAACACTGGTAGAATGCATAATCATGGTGAGGGAGAGGAAACAGTGGAGAGCCTTGGTGCAATTGTCCATGGTTTTGAACCTCAGCAATGAGGAGGGAAACAATCCTCACAAAAATGGGTCTGAAATAATTTTCACCAAAGCTTGAATGCCTTGGTAAAAACTGGTATTTTCAATGCTTTTGTTTGTTTTTGTTTTAAGTTCTTTGCCACTTGAGCGATTGGTGTAATCTAGTTTTTGTACCCCTAAGCCTCAAAGGGTGGACTAAGAAGTCTGTAGCTGAATTTTGGTCTATGTTAAATGCATTGACAACCAAAATGTGTAAAATAAATCAATAGACTACAGACTTGCTGATTTATTTATATCTTTGGCAAAGTTTTCTGTAGCTTAATAAAATCCTTGTCTTTTTTTTTTTTGCAGTTAAAGATTGGAGTTGTTCCAGAAAAGACACCAGAAAACATGAATGAGTCAAAGTTTTCTAATTGAAAAAGAAAAAAATTCCAATTTTGTGTGATTGATCAGCAACTTCATCTACAAAAAAAAAATACCCACTTCATTGAGGATCTCCTGTCTGTTCATGGTTTGATGCTTGTATATATTCATTTCTTGTACAGAAGATTTCCACATTTTGCAAACCTTGTACCTCCCATGGAATATTTATATAAATATATATATAAACAATACATAATGAAAGGACTATTAAACGTACTTGTACATTTCCTTACATACAAGTACATGTGCTATAAAAAAAATATGGTTGTAATTACTTTTTCAAATTTAAAAATTTATTGGAATTAAATTTTTGGCTTTTTTTTTTTTTTTAATTTAAAGCAAAAACATTTTGTTTTTCTTTTTTTGATTCAAAGCATCTTAAATCCATTATTGACTGAAGATGCCTTTTTGGCTTTGTGTGAAAAGTAAGTCTCCAGTTTTCACGATGTAATCTTAATTTGTTTTAAATACAAAAAGAAAAAGACCAGAGGTGATCTTTCTTAGTTTCAACCTTTTTACAAAGAGTTCAAGCAAATAAGTATAGATATCACAAAAACAAAAATCCATATGCTGACCTTACTCCCTCTTTAAGAAATCCAACTACATTAATTTAACATTGTTTCAATGATACAAAAATCTGTATAAGTGAGAAAAAGTCATTTTATGCATTTATGAATATCTAAAACAAAGTCAATGAATGGACTGAGAACAACAATTTATATTCATTTTCCATTAATTTTACAAATAAATAATTCTGGAGACTATTTTACTTTTGTATTGTGAAAATAGATTTTACATGTTTTTTTTTTTTTTTTTATATATTCCTCTTTACACTGATATAACATTTTAATAGATTCATAATAATTTTTCAACAGTCTTCTTCAGGTGACTGTCAAATCTTAATTTTCTTGCAGACAGTTTAGATTAGTCTGGCACAATTGGCAGACACCTATGAAAATTCTGACGTCTCTACACTCACTAATGGCTTGCCAGACTAAAATGTAAATTGATGATAATGATTCAAATGTAATGCTCAATATTTTTTTTAATGAAACAAGGAACAAGAAAGAAAGGGCAACATCATCTCGGATTTACACAGCCAATTAGTCAACTCCTCGTATTTTAAGACTGAACATCTTTTTGGCTGTCCTCTTCTTTCGGGTGGCGAAAGTCTTTCCAGGGATGTTCAGGTTTATCAAATCCAATTGATTTCAGCCATTTTGAGTAAATCATCATAAAGTTTTCAAATGAGCTTTTAAATTTTTCAGATTTAAAATAGTCATCAACAATTTCATTGCGTTCCTGTGGAATAAAAATTAGAAATCCAATTCAGCATACATGTAAAATGTGTGTGTGTGTGTGTGGGGGGGGTCTGTTAATTATATAAATTTCGCAAATCAATATTTTTTTTTTTTTTTTTTTTTTAAATCAAAGATAAAAATAATACAATAGCATTTCTCAAATACATGACAAACTGCTAAAACTATATTGTACACAAATAGAACACCTAGAGAAATTACTGGGCATCTCTGCAGTTTAGAATCACAAACAAATTTTACAAATTTATAATCTTTCAATTAAGAAAAATAAAAACTTTAAAACATTTATTGAGAGATAATGGCAATACCAACTTACTCACCAAAATCACAGATTTGGCAGGAGAGAAATGCATTTTTCTTTTAAATTTAGATAAATTAGCATTTGTTTGGGGCTGGGTGGGGGAACTACTTTTCAATGCCTGCAGAGAATGGGAAGATAGTTTGTAAGACGTGTGCTTTAGTCAAATACAAAAAGTGACCAAATATTTTTTCAAGTCTTTTCTATTAATATAAGTTGAATTAAAACAAAAATAAATCTCAATTAAAAAAAATTGACATTTTAATACAAAGAATCCTTTTATTCTGAAGATCCACTTCTGATATTCCAAGACATGATCTTAATACCTGAATAAAAGTTTTAATCAAAAATGAAGAATGGAAGCAGCAGAGATAGAAATTAAGTGCACATCTTTATAGAGTAACAGAGAAGACCATGTAGTGTCAGACTTCCAAATGATGAGAGCTTTTGCCTTCTTTGAAATTCAGGCTTTTTAGCTAGTCAAGAAATTCAGCCACCAAATTAACTTTGAGGTTTACTAAATTTGGTTTGGCAATCGACAGCAGTAAGGGAGAAGCCAATGAGAATCAAAGTCACTTTGGATGCAATGATCTCCAAAATTTTCTGATTCTAATTCTCTCCCTTTTATATGTTATGTCTCTTCAGGATGTAGGCAATCATGGTTCTCCACAACTTGCTATTCTTTGTAGTTCTTAGCAATATGTCTTTTTATTATCCCTCCCTGTTCTGTCATCCATTTACATAAACTTTTTGGGCAGGTGACTGTTTCCCACTTTTATATATTCAATATTTGCCTATTTGGAGGTAATTTAATTGAACTGATTCAAATTTGAGTACAGCTTCAATTATACTAACTGCTGTAATCATTCAATACAGAATAATTTTTATATCAATTTCCTTTTTATTGTATTATGAAAATATATGATGCATTGTAACAGTTCACTGGTTTTATTTTACACTAATTTAGTCATGCTATCAAAAATAACAGCTTTATGTTATTAGGCTTTCAAATATGAATCTTTAGATATAGAAATAAAAGTAGGAATAGCTACTCTTTTATTTGTATGGGAGACAACTCTTTTTTTTTATGTGTAAAAGAAAGAATAAGCAAATGTTAGAAAGAAAAAACGAGTTTTCTCCCATTTTATTTGAGAGCAGGCGACCAAAAAACATTTTCTTTCAAAATTTTTGAAGTGGCTTTTTGGGGTTATTTTCCTCTTCCTCAAATTTAATAAAAGAATTAGAGGACAGTTAATCTTGGAAGCAAATCATTTTGAAAAGTTTGGGTGCTAAAAATGTTTTTGTTCAAGTGAAAGATTTCAGTTCAATCTTCTCTCAGACATGGAGTATTTTTTTTTCCATAGATCTAACACATGAAACAGACCTGGTCCCTATTACAGAACACAGAGGCTGAGCCAGGATGGTCAGAATATTTTGTAGGCATGTGATTCTGACAGTGATAGATTGATATCCAAAACTTAGTCAAAGGCAGACCAAAATGGAGTGGAGTCAGGAGAGGGCCAAAGGAATTTTGAAGTATCACTTTCCCACAACCAGGTTTGATAGACCAGCTAAGACCATTACACAAAGGAATACTAAGCCAACAAGCAGCATATGTTTCCTTTAAGTTCCTCCTCATGTTGCCTCCTAGAATCAATGCTATCATGTTTAATACTCTAAGAAAAAGAAACATCTATCGCTGATACCATCTATGAACTGGAATTTGTGTATGAGGGGCTAAAACCAGTGATGAGATGGAATACATCATCAGTAGCTTCCATTGGATAAATACAGATGGTTTGATTATAACAATGCTTTTAATATATTTACTTCATCCCCCCTACCAAAATATTATTTATTGACTATGTGAAAATCAGGTGAGTTTTGCTTATAAAACTACCCAAGTGTTATAACCTTGGAGAAGTTAGCAACCACTGTGCATTTCACTCTCTAAAACATTTATATGATGCATGGGGAACTGCCGATCTCTCATAAAAAAAATAAAGCCTGCATCCTGGAGAGGGCATAACTCTTTGTGTACAGATCCATGATATCTCGAGACTAACGGATGCCCTACCATACTAATAGCTTAAGCATTTCCACAATTCACTTTACTTCCATATGGAAGTTTAAAACATCAACAGTCATCAGCCATATACACTTAATTAAATCCTGACGATTTCACACAACATCCTATTTATACATGTTTCTGAACTTGTGGCATATTTTCCAGTGTATAAAATTTCATAGAAAAAGAAAGATTGTTACCATTTTGAGGATCTTCTTCCGGGCAGATTGTATACTTCTTTCTAGATGTTGTAAAAATATCACATTGGGATAAAGATTTCTCTTCTTCAACATGCCCAACAAAGCTTCCTTATATTCAAAATCCAAGGCACTTTTATAAGCAAAAAGACCAAATATCTCTATGTTTGGTTCAAGTCCAGCTTCCTAGAAGAAAAATATATTTTGATCATGTGTATTATATAATTAGTATAGTACCCATAAAAATGATGGGATTGTGAATAGGCACTTCTGTCTAGGATCAGAGTGTAGTATCTGTGCACTCTATGAAAATTGCTACACTCCAATTATATGAGGGGATGCTGAAAAGTTCTCAGCTCAGACCATTTCCCACTGGTCATCTAAAAAGATCTAGAAGAGTGGCCATTCAAGATAACATTCATTTTGAAATTTGATTAAAACAAAAGATTGACTAAAGTAAAATAATTCAGTTAGGAACACCATAAACCTTCAACTTGTGAAGACCAGCATGTCAAACCCTGTTAATTCTTTTTTTTTTTTTTAAATTAATAATGTCACTAAAATGCAAAGGTTTCTGGGAGTGAAAGAGAATGGGAAGACTTTAGGAGAAGGAACTGGAAATTTGATCCTAAACAGGAAACAAGGGATAAACCACTAGTCCTGTTCAAAACATAGGGAAGGAGTGTGAACTAGACAATTGGCGAACCTATCTACAATGTCTTCAAGATATCTCTGGTAACAGCCCAAGGTTCACTATTCTTATCAAAAGCTTGATATTCTTTCAGTAATAACTGCCAATACATAGGCAGTTGACCTAGAGAAGCAAAGGCTATATTGTTTATATGTTACAAGATTCTGTGAGGTGAGATACTTAACCAATTCGAAGTTGATTAGAGCCTCTAGTACTTTGCCAAAAAGAGGTAGAAATCTAATATTTCAAAGGAACAGATGGCTTGCATGCCAAACCTTATTTTAATGGATAACTATATTTATTATCTGTCTATATTTCTGAGATGAGGTATTATGTACACTATTTACATTATCTGGACTATTGTCCTCATCTTTGTCGCCATATTTATTACTTATTATTATTTAATGATAACAGCAAAAATTGCAATATGAGCATTGGTAAAAATGGTTGCGAAGACATTAGGTTTATAATACCCAGAAATTCATACACAGATGTCCTCAAGGATACATGCCACAATGGATAAAGGCGTTAGGTAGATCCAGTGACAGGACCCAAAGAGTGTGAATTCAATACCCGGTTAAGGCAGTGGAGAACTTGGAGAGGGGAATTAACAGGAGATAACTGACATCCATTAAACATGGCATGTGGAACTAGAACAGTCTATCCGGCCGAAACGTAATAAATATGGCAACAAAGATGAGGACAATAGAAAATTTCAGGACTTTTCAAGAAGCTTTTGGGCTTTGCTGTTTTTCCAGGACTTTTCAAGGTTTCCAAGCATCTGTATGAACCCTGAACTTCCCTGCCTTGATTTTCCCAATTCTTTTCCCACTAAATATTATTATACAGGTTTCTTGGTCTGAGAGCATAACTGATTCTAGCTCAGAAGAGCTGAGGATTGAACAGATACCACACTCTCATCCTATACAGAAAAGGGGTTAACAAGTAGAAAAATAGTTGAGTCTGACTAGTGGGAATTCTACAATGTATCTTTGCAGTTCAGGGACCTTTAAAGTGTAATGTGTATATTTTATGAATTTGCGTACCATTTGAATAAAAAACAACAAAAAAAAGAAAGCCGTCACCCTTAATTTGCAAGAACCTCAGAAAAAATCTTTTTTATAATTTTAACAACTCATTATCATTCAAAAAATCTTTTCATATTCTGAACATTTTGTTATCAAGAGATTCTCATCATGAACATGAAATGGAATTCTTCATTTAACAAAGAAAAATGAAACTGAGGGAACTTCCATGTTAAAATTTTTATAACTATCAGCACTTCATGTGTTGATGAAAATAGAATAACTTATTTGACAAGTGTTGCTAATAACATTTTAGTTTACTCTTTGCTACCATCTTTTTCTCTGCACTTAATAAAAAAAAAGAAGAATAAAAAGAGGCCATCTGTCTTCATATGAATATTATGACTGAGGAAGGCAGTAGAAAGGATCAGCCAAAATGTTTTAAGAATAACAAAAATCACAAACAGAAGACATTCAGTTATTCAAAAATCTCTTTGATTTAACAAAAAACTTTTCTTGAGAAAAAATATTCCCTCTCATTTACAAGTCAATACAATATATGGTGGCAAGGATATTGTGGAATAGCAAGTAAGAAAATAAACATGGGGCTATGTACACGTAATTAAAATAAATAATAATTTTAAATAAAAAATCTACAAGTATGGGTGTGTGCAAAAGCTTGCAGTATTTTTATTTTAAAAAAATCTATTATTTATTCAGCTTTTAGTTTTCAAAAGAGAGAGCAGTGGGAACTTTTGTACACACTACCCACTTATTAGGTACCATTTGAATGAAATTTTAAGTATGAGGTTAATTATATTTTCTAATTTTGGCTTGAAAATATTTAAGCATTTGATTAAAAGAAGAAAAAAAAAAAGGAATAAAAATTAAAAAGAACAAAAACTCACATCAATACTTTGAAGGAGTCTTTTAGCTTTTGGTAATGTTGTACAGCCCATTGCAAGACAACCAAATGTTCTTAGGTTAAGAAATATGCCTTCTTCAACAATGTACTTTAGCACCTCCTGAAACACAACAGAAGAGAAACTATAGATTTGTAAATTTATACTCACACACACACATGTCGTGGGTGTTCTGATGATGCATTAGCCTTGTCTGAATGTAATTTTTTTTATATCTGTATTTGGGGCGGGGGGGTTAAAAGGCATCATCAGTCCACAACAGGATTATAAAATTACAAACAAAATCATAGATGAAAATACAACAAAATAGGCACAGACAAAAACAATAAAATGCTTTAGTATACATTTCAGAGAAATGATTGTATAATTTAGAGAACATCTATGTAATACAGAAATAAAGAAGTTTTGTTTATCTGTTGGTGGCAACATATTTTATCAGAGAACTGTCTAGGATGTCTGCCTCTGTTAACTGTTGATAAAGTTTTGTTTTTGGTTCATTGGTGGTAAAATGCTTGCTCTGATGCATCACAGGAGTATTCTATATTTATTTAACTATTTATTTTATAATATAACTTTTTCTTTCTTTGTTACTAATTACGATTCTTATCTATATTTTAAAGTATTTTTATTGTTTAACATTCAATTTAATTCCAGACTACTACTTGGGAGTTTTTTACTAATTTATTTGTTGTTATCACTACACACACACACACACATATATATATATATATATATATATATATATATATATATATATATATATATACAGACAGACACACATTTTATTGACTGCACAGTATAGTAGGGTCAGTTGGGCACCATCTGTGAGAAAAAGAGCACCATGACACAATTAACTCCTCCAGAAATTTGGAAACAGCATGATGTACTGCTTGGCATTTATGCTGGAAGCTCCAATACAAACATTTCAGAGTGTTTGGGTGTCAATCTGAGAACAGTGCAGAGAGATTCAGAAAGAGTTGGATGAGTCTAATGGTGAATACGAAGGTGTTTTGAGTGATCACTAGTGATGGTGACATTATGCCTCCATCTTCCCATAAGACCTCAGACTCAACATGGAGGCTTACATCAAGTTCCTTGAGGAGATAGTGCTGCAATGGGTTGCTGGAAGTGCCTGTGTCTGGCAACAGGACTCTGCACCATGCCACACAAGCAGAAGAATCCAGTCAATTTATGCAACCACATCACCCCTTACATCTGACCACCTAACTCCCCAGACTGCAACCCCCTTGATTATTAAGTGTGGGGCACAGTTGAGTGAGAGATCAATGAAACTCCTTGTAAAACCAAAGGTGAACTGAAAGCAAGGCTTATGGCAGCATTCACCAACTTACAGAAGAGTGAAGGTGATACCAAAATCGTTTGAAGGCCAAAGCCAATGTCAATTTTATTGAATAAATTTACTCTTTTGTATTTTAAGATATTTTTGTGTAATTTTGGTAAATATATCTGTTAAAATGAAATGTCAGTGTTATTTTCATTTTTGCATAATTTAGATGACAATTTATCCATCGCACCCTGTATATATAAACTTTTAGAATAAGTTAAGACAATCACAGCAGATCTTTGTTGTAAAAATGTGTAAATATATTCAGAAAATAGCCTGGTTAGAGCAAGTGCCAGTTTTAAGAATAACAATGAAAATACTGTCACTCAGAAAAATAAGCTCAAATAATTTAGGAGGATTGACCTCAGCAATTTTTATTCTCTTCAAATCATTCATTTAATGAGATTATGGAAGGCAAAAACCCTTAAAATGAGGAAGATTATCAAACTTCATTCAAAATTCTTTGAACAAGCAAGAAAAGAACGAGTTTCATAGTGAGTTTTTGTTATTGTAAATAATGATGATTACCTTCTTGTATGAGGTTTTTTATTCTCTCTCCAAAACATTACTTTCTCAACAACCAATACTATAACATCTTCAGAAGCACAATAAATGGATGTTATTTTTTTTTAAATTATACCAAATGCATTTGCACAAAAAAAAAAAAAAGAAATGAAAAACAAAGCCTTAATAAAAAGAAACTTACAGTTGCTGCTTGGTAATCGTTCCTTCGGTTCCTTCTCCTGATGATCATATTGTATAGATCAATGTCTCGTCGGACATTTTCTGCTTTCATGTATTCCAATAGTTGTAATTCAGCTTCATTTTTTTGTGGTAAAGAGTCCAGGAGTTGGGTAAATGTCAGCACATTTGGACTGACACCATTCTTTTTCATGTCCTCAAGAATAGCCAATGGACCTCCAAAAACTGCCAGCCGATTTTCAGGGTACCTCAAATCAAGTGAAGTATTTATTATTGGAGAATCTCCAAAGAGGTTTGAAGCCAAGTCTAGTGTAGCTAAAACATTTGACTCTCGTATATTAACAGCTGCTGTATTTTCAGAAACATTACTTTCAGTTTTAATAATGAGTTCTTTATCTGTTTGTTCTTCCTCAGGATGTTGAATTGAATCTTGATGTCCTAGTGAAAATAGGATAACACATTTGATGCTGTAATAAGATATCACCATGTTAGATTTCATTACACAAGTCAATGTTTTTACAATAAAATCACTGCTAACCAACCAATGCTAGTAAAATTTTCAAGGTATGTTTATATTTATATGAGCAATATAACGTGAATTTCAGCTTATAATGTCTGTAATTCTTACAAATATTGATAATAATTTATTTTGTAGGTGTTATTATGCAAACAAGCTGAGTGTAATAAAATTTCATTTATAAATAATATACTGTTGCTATGGCAACTGAGCTAAAGAATGCAAAGTGAATCCGCTTGACACAAATTGACCTCGAACTCTGTCACACACACACACACTAAATTTTAATGTTCTTCCTCACTTACATTGTTTATTGCAGTACTTGGAAGGAAAGTGTGTAGAATGTGGTCATCTAACCACACCATAGAGGTTCCATCAATGACTAATTGCTTGCGTAGCAGTTTTTATCTAAGAACAACATTCCCAAAGTCTGACAACTACCACATTCTCCAGATCTCACCTCTTGTGACATTTTCTTCTTCAAAAATCAAATTGCACTTGAAAAGAACAACATTTCAAGATGTTGAAGCAATCCAAGAGAATGCAATGAGGAAGCTGCTCACTATCCCCAAAACATAGTTCCAGGAATGCTTCCATCAATGGAAATGATACTGGATAAAATGTGTGGCTTCAGGAGGGAATTACTTTGAATACTGAATTGATATGTGATGTAGTTTTCTTTTTATAACACCAGTCCCAATACTTTTTGATCAGACCTCATATATGATAAAAACTAAATCTTATATAATTGAATAATTTTTTTTTATTCTATAGATTTCTTATATATGATGAAAACTATATCTTATATAATTGAATAATTTTTTTTCTTATTCTACATTAGATTATAAGGACCAGATCTTACCTGATTGTCCTCCTTTCTTTGTAATATCTCAATCATGGCACAAAATGTTTCCAGACTTATCAAAAGCCTCGACTCTAAGAAGGCCACTGCTTTGGATAAAATCCTAGTGGTTGCTCTTAAGAATATCAGCCCATCTCCAATAGTGGCAAAACTATTTAATCCCAAGTCTATGTAAAATGCCAACTGTGTTCCCTGTTTTTAAGAATGCAGGTTGGCCTACTTAATGTCATATATATCTATAATCAAGGTTGTTGAACACCTCAACAAGTACAACCTCCTGAGTAATAACCAGTATAGATTTCACTCTGCCAGATCTACAGCTGATGTCTTAACTGGCATCAGAAGTTACTACAAAACCTCTCTAACTATGGAATCTCTAGCAGAGCTTTCTCATTTATCAAGTCCTTCCTGACAAGTAGGTTGATGAAGGTCGTTATTAACAGCCAGTCATCAGAAGCCAATAAGATCAATGTTGGCACTTCTTGTCTGGTCTATATTAAGGATCTGCTTAAAGACATACTCCACTCTTCAGTGAATAACTATACAGATGACACAACTTTATAGGTGTACCTCCAAAAATCTGGATGACCAGAACCTGATCATTCCTTTGACCTAGCCCTGGTGGCTCAATGGGGGAAGGACTGACTTGCAAAATTCAAATATATTCAAAACCAAGCTAGTAACATTCTACTCATCATTGAGCAGACCCTGAACTTTCACTTATCATGATGGATGGAAATTCCCTCAAGGAGGATCTTGAATGTCTATTGGGACTCAAGCTCACCCCAGATCTCAAGTGGAACATATTGTTTCTGAAAACATGGAAGGTTCTTTGTATCACTCCAGAAAAAATCCTGTTTCCATGCTCTAGAAGAGCCAGATCAGACCAAAAATGAAGTATTGCTGTCATATCTGGTCTGGAGCTGCCCAGTCATCACTTGCACGACTTGAGAGAGTTCAAAAGTATCTATGTGGCCTTATGGGTGAGGAATTATTTTCCACCCTACAACCCTTTTCTTGTAGATGAAACATCACAAACCTCATGCTACACTATTGCTATTTCAATAGCAAGTGTTCTGACAATCTACATTCCTTGATTCCACCAATCCTGACCTTTGAAGCTGGGTCACCACATACACAAGGATGAATCACCCTGATTCCCTTCATATTCCATTAGTAAGGAGGAAGTTCCACTTGAACAGCTTCCTCCTAAGAACAGCTCCTTCATGGAACAAACTCCTGAGAGGATGTTTTTCCAATCACTACAATCTCAACCTTTTCAAGTCTAGGGTCAACTGTAATCTTTCCTACATATCCTCATAAATTGCACTTCTTGCCTTCTCTTATGTTCATACAACACACACCTCTACCTTGAGTGGCTCTTCGGCCTTGTATTGGATGAACAATATAAAACCCCCATCAATATTGAAAAGAGCAATAGCAGCTACTGGACTTGAGAAACCTATTTTCCTGAATAATTGAAGAGAAAGATTTTATAAATTTCAACCAACAGCAACACTGGCTGCTTGGTTAATGGATTAGAGTGTTTACTTGTAAGGTAAAGGTAAATGTTACCATCACCAGTACTAATTACAATTTGATACTAAATAATATATAGCCAGAATATAATCAAATACTAATTACCTACAAGTGTATTTTTCAGTATACATTTTCCAAAACCTGACCAAATAACCAAACATTAGATATTGAGTTTTTTTTTTTTTTTGGAAAGGCTTTTCCAAGAACTTTTCAGTAGTCCCTCATAAAAGGTAAAAATATATTACCTACCATTTGTGGTTTCCTTACACTGAAGATTTCTACTTTGTGGAAATTTCTTGACATCCTCACTGATACCAAATCCAGAATCTCTTATGACCCTCAACAAAAGATTATACAAAGGGAGGTCAGGTTTTATATTCATCTTGCGCATCAGCTGCCACACCTGCAAAACAAAACAAAACAAAAAAAAGCAAAACAATGGAAAATGATGCCATATAACAGTAAGTAAAAGGCAAATATGATAAGTACTGAAAAATGTCACCACAATATTGAGATGTGATTCCATATTCACACCATAATGTTTAACATTTTCATTGCTGCAGTGTTATAACATTGTTGCATGGCTATGCTGGCCTGTTTTTTGGAAAAATAGGGAACTGCCATTTACTGGACATAAATAACTATAGAAGATGCTGATGGCAATTTCTCATGGATAGCATCATTTTGGTTTTAATTGTATACAGTACAGAGTAAGCTAAACAATACCCCCAACACACAATATAATAAAAATACATCAGAAAAAATGTCAGACTGTATGCTTCTAAATGTCTACAATGATTTAAAAAGCACTAAACAGTCAGTTTATAACACAAATGCTTGGGACCGACATTCCATAGTGTCACACACACACACACATATATATATTAGTCAGCCACTTAATCATCAGCAGCCAACAAATTTCCTTTCTTCCAAAAGTGCTCAATCCATGAAAGGGAGTATATATAGTCATCCACAGACAGACTGTTTTGCTCATCAGTGTGGCTAGACATGTGATTGCTTCAAGCCGGGATTAAAACCCGACCAATTTGATGACAGTCAGAGACTCTCATCCCTAGGCCATCAGCACACACTAGGAAGAAAAGGAATTTTTAACACATTATATACAAGATATATGCATTACTGAGGCATTAGAGAACATGTAAATGTAAAAGTGCACACTAATGCAACAGTCTGTTTTATGCATAAACATTCAAGCATGTGTTAATTTCTAGGTCTTAATTTACATATGTGAGTATGTGTGAACAGTAGGCAATGTAAGTTTCATAAAAATGTACATAAGTACATCCACGGCAATGGAAAGTGAAAGTGTTAATAAGAATGGACAGGGTCCAAGAGAAAAGATTCCGATTGTGTCTGTTTTCTCATTCTCACTGCTGGTAACAAACCATTTTCCAGCAAGCTTTAGATCAGAAACAATTCAGATTTCAGGCTTTTCCAGTTTTCTGGGTCAATACTTAATATACAGGATGTGGTGGATGAATTGTCATCTAAATTACACAAAAATGAAAACAACACTGACATCTCATTTTAACAGACATATTTACCAAAATTGCCATAAGCCTTGCCTTCAGTCCATCTTTGACATTACAAGGAATTTTGTTGGTCTCTCACTCAACTGCACCCTGCAGATAATAATTCAGGGGGTTGCAGTCTGGAGTGTTAGGTGGCCAGATGTAAGGAGTGATATAGTTGCAGAAATTGTCTGACATCCATGACTGGGTTCTCCTGCTTGTGTGGCATGGTGCAGAGTCCTGTTGCTAGACATGGGGTCTTCCAGCAGCCACCCGCTTGACCCATTGCATCACTACCTCCTCAAGGCACTTGATGTAGGCCTCTGTATTGAGTCTGAGGCCGTGTGTGAAGATGAATGGAGGCATAACATTGACATGACTAGTGATCACTACAAACACCTTCGTAATCACCATTAGACTCATCCAACTCTTCTGCACTGTCTTCAGAGTGACACCCAAACACTCTGAAATATTCATATTGGAGGTTATGGCATGAATGCCAAGCAGTACAGCATGCTGTTTCCAAATTTTTGGTGGAGTGAATTGCATCATAGTGCTCTATTTCTTACAGATGGTGCCCAACTGACCCTACTATACTCTGCAGTCAATAAAATCAAAAAATGCACATGTGCAAAGTTAAAATATAAAATGGCAACAATTTACCTATCACACCCTGTATATTTAAATAAACAATTTAAAAGAAAATTGTCTTTAACACATTAATCCATTTCTAAAGTATCATTATTATATAAAACATGTCAGGTGTTTCAGATGAATATAAATATTTTTAAAAAAAGATTAAAATGCTTTTTTAAAATCAATTAAATTCTTTGAAAAAAATATTCATTTTACATTCTGTTAATTTATATTTTTATATATAAAAAAAAAGTTTTAAATTTCTGGATTTTAGAGCATTAATTAACCTTCAATAAGTTTAGAAAAAAAATTACATGATTTAATTTCTTCAGGAATTTGCCTTTTTAAAATGTAAGCACATTTCAACCTGGATTGATATTTATTGGGTGGTCATAAAACTTAAGGGTGGGAGTATTTTGGTAAAGAAATAATTCTACTAATTATTTTTTCAATATACCCTGCTCATAAATAAAGTCAGTAGTCAATAAATAAATACAAAGTGTTTGATTAAATTTCATTAATTGCATTTCATAAATGTTTAATTGTCTAAGTTGTTTTTTTTAACACATACCTTTGAGAAAAGTGTATTTTTAAGCCAGATGGATCGTAAAAAGAAATTGTTACAATTGTGTGAAAATCTATTTTAGAATTAGCAGTTAGAATTATTTCTTTGTGAATTGATGCAGATTTATTTTTTAAATTTATGGAAAAGTTTTCATATCTGCTGGCCAATAAGAGGCTTGTTTTCAAGCCCTTGTGAAAACCTGGATGGAACAGGTGTGATCCTCTTTTGTTGAATTAAAAGAATGTGGCTAATGGATAGCTTCAGAAAGGGTTAGTCTTTTCTTCCTGTTTTCCTTTATGACCTTGATGAGGAACACCTTTTTATGTCTGCTATCAAATAATGTTAGTAGAATCATTGAGAAGAAGGCATTGAAGCACCAACACTTCAAGGTCAAAGGATTAGTCCAGCCAAAGGTCATAATTCATCACAGGAAAAGAAAGAAGAGTCAACAGTAGATTCAAGTCCCAGGACAGAAAATTCTTTTGGTGTCTTCGAAAGAAGAATTTGAACAAAACAAACACTCAAGTTGAACTTTCCAGTAATGGACAACTTAAAGTCTTCAAGACAAACTGTAGAAAACACAAACCCCCTTAGTGCTGAGATATTTCTATCCAGCATTCAACTGAAGAAATTAGGTGGGTGCACTTTTTTTTATTTTCTGCCTTGGGCAAAAATTTTTCCTTTTTTTTTTTTATTGAAGCAAGGTGATAAAGTGACACAAGTGGTTACTGAGACTGAAAGGGATTGAGGAAACATTGAGAAGAGAGAAGAGACATTAAATGACCAGAATTCAAGGGAAAAAAAGATAGAAATTGACATTGCATTTAAATTTTTAAAGATCATAGTTGACTGGAAAGCAAGAAGCTAGAAGAGAATTCCACAAGTGAGAAGTGTGAAAGAAGAATCTATTAGCATAGAACTTAGGGTTACATCTATTTCAACTGTATAATTATAAGACCTATATGCCAATCTAGTATTGCACTTAAGTTTACAAGGCTAAAGAACCAAAGAAAGAAGTTCACCAGAGCAATTATCATAAAAGTATTTATAGAGAAGCTACGTTATAGTGGCGGGAAAATAACTGAAACCGAGATGCCAGGTCAGCTTCAATAACATTGCAGATTCTTCTTTGTATTTTATCAAGAATCTCAAAAAACATAGAAGCACCGGACCAGATGTGACAACAATATTCAATGCATGAACAAATGGTAAACTTATAAATGTGTAAGATAGATTCTTGTAAGAAAAAGTGTCTAGCATGACACAGTGAACCAACTCTCCTAGCAGCAGGCCTAGCAATTAATTCAATATGTTTCTACTTCATGTTAGTGAAAAATGTTAGAACAATGAGGCACTCTCCTATAGGTTGGCATTAGCCATGCTGATAGAAAGCAGAAAAGGTTCTTTCAAATGATTAAAAGAAAGCAGTTTTGTTTTGGAGGTATTAAATTTCTTGCCTGCCCCAGTTAACAACAGATTGTAGGTGATTTTTGAGATCAGCTGCCAATTTCCCGAACCAACCAAACTTACTTTTTAGATAGAAGTAAATAGTTATGTCATCTGCATTGATATCAAGTTGAAAACTGAGATGATGAAGAAAATTAGGAACAGGCCTGGGGGACACCTACATTAATGCAAAAAGATCTAAAAGAGTGACCATTCAAGACAACTTTTTATTCGGGATTTGGTAAGAAAGATTGAATCAGTTCAAAACTTTGTCAAGAAATACCATAATAACTAGTATAAAAAAAATAAGGAGAAGGTAATTAAAATCTTTTTAGAAGCCTCCTTTCCTCATTATGTCAGCCAGAAATTTCAAATGTCTCTTAATGATTTTAAATATAAGTATCTTTATAGTTTATGATTTCCTTAACACTTTCACTGCTACTCATTTGTCCAGTGCTGCCCCCATCCGGCCAGCCATTTTTAAAGAAAATGCCAAATTTCAACCTACATAATTTATTACACAGAAAACGGGCACCAGTGTGTTTTACAGCATTCCACTTTCATGGATATACCTGAGAATAACTTACCAGATCAGTAATGGGTATACACATGATATCTTTTGAAGCATTGTCCTTTGTGATTTTACGAAAGATGGCACAACGGGACACTCATACCAGCAGTATGCAAAAAAACGTAGGTTTCCGTACTTAGCCAGCTGGAGCAAGATAAGAAAAATGAAGATCTCTGTAGTTAGCAACAGAAGTGTTAAAACTTCCTCATTGGTAACATATTTATCTATATTATTCTCAGCATTCTTCTGTAGAACCATATCTGTTGTTTCAAATCTCTGCTTCATTTGTGAGGAAATTGTTTAGTATTCATTCCATATTGAAGGATTGATATTACATAACACTTTATCACTTGATTCTTTTTTATTTTCCTATTCTATTTAGCTTTTGGAAAGCATCTTTCACTATTCCAATTTGTTTTTGGATTTTGATGTCATATTTTCAATCATCTGTTAAAACACTTTCAAGATAATTAAATTTCTGTACTTGCTTGATTTTAGCATATTCATTTCTTTGATATTAAGCCATCCTTTTTGCTAATGACCATACATTGTCTTCTTATAATCAAAGGTTAGTCCTTTCTTCCTGCTTTCCTCTACTACCTTGATGAGAAACTCCTTTTTATGTCTGCTATCAAATAATGTTAGTAGAAATTATAGGTACTGCAACCAGAAATAATACTTTTTTCAAATTCTTTTTCATATTACTATAGTTTATGCACTCCAGATCACAGATATATAAAAAAAAAACGCTATAAAAGTTAATAGGGTGTCCAGTTTGCTATTTAAATTCATTGTAAAGTGCTCTCCCTACAAAAGTCAAAACAAATATGATTTCTTAAAATGTAAAAAAGATTTTTTAAAAATGTTAAAATTTACAATTCACAATTTTTAAATCTCCTTTTGACATACAGACATGAATATCAGTGAAAACAGACATCATCTACATTGTTAATCCTTTTGGCTTGACCGACTTCCTAAACACCAAATTTGACTATATAACTATACATCATATTTGGTGGGGAGAAGGGCTTTTGGTTTAGGTCAAGAAATTTCCATTACACCCTTGTGTAGGTATGTGTGTATATATATATATATATATATATATATATATATATTTAAGCAGCATATCTTCATTCAAGCATGTTTCATTAAATAATATAGACATTTATTTATTTTTACAATAATCCTTTCTAGTTTTCTAATTATCTTCTTGATGTGAAGGTGAAATTCATCAAGGAAGATGCCATGGTTCTTGTTATTCCAAGTATTTTTGATCTTCTCTGAGATCATCCCCAGTGGTGAATTGTGAAGACAAAGTTAATGTAACCTCTCTAACTATGAATTAACACAACACCAAAAGGAATTGCTCAATTTTGGACCTGTCATCTTTATAAACAATACAATAGATTGCACAAAAAGCTGAAATTGAAATGTTACATCAAAATATACAAAAACTTAAAGAACAACAACTAATTAAAACATTCAGAAATTTGTGACTTGCTAAAAGCCGAAGCAATAAAAAACAAGCATGACAAAGTGAAAAACACCTCCACACTCCTAACAAACCAATTAAAAATTGCTGCCAAGGAACTACATAACTATACTTAGATAACTATTAAAAAAAACAGATAAAACCAATATTTTTGTTGTATTAAGTAAATCTGATTAACAAAAATATTGGTTTTATCAGTATTTTTTGTTGTATTAAGTAAATCCAATTAGTAGGAGGAACGGTGAAGTAATGGATAGCGGCTCAGATTGGGGAATCAGAGAGCTGAGTTTCAATTCCAGTCGAATCCATTACATTCATTTACATGTTAATATCCTTGGAAAAGGCATGAATCCTCTTCCCCCCCCCAATATGGGTAAGTAGCAGGACAGACCGGGTTCTATAGCCTTGGATGGCAATTGGTCAACCACAGAAAGAAATGGCAGCCTACTGCAAAAAAAAAAAAAAAAAAAAAAAAAAAATCGCCTTATCAGTCATGTATCAAACATGGAATACATGTTTAGACATGATAGTCTAAGCATGTATCCCACATGGTACATAACTGACTGAAATCCAATTATAATTCGAAATTGAAGAAAATCCTTGACAATCATACCAAATTTTAAAATGTCAATAAAAATCCTATTTACCAACTGAAATTAAAAAATAATAAACTGATCACAGCTAACAACGCAGAACAGGAAAACTTAAAACTCCAAAATAATTGGAGATTACAAATCAGGATACATGTATGGGACTATAAAAATACACCAGCCTACATTCCCTCTTTGTTTCATCATATCCCAAATCCCTATCCCAGTTTATCAATTAACCAAAATCATTAACCAGCTCATTACACCATACATACCTAGTAGATACAGTATTAAATCAACTCACAATCTAATCCAAATCTTAAAAAACTAATAGTGAAACAATAACCTCACTTGATGTTGAAAGTTTATTTACCAATGTCCCAGTTAAAGAAACAATTGATATAATTATAAAGAATATTTACAATAATCCAACCCTCCCTCCATTAAAAATTAAGCCCAATATATTATGAAAACTACTTTTGACTTGTATCAGAGGTTCCCTTCTATGACCACCAAAATAACATACATACAACATGATGGTGTTTCCATGGGTTCAATTCTGAGACCAACATTTAGTAACTTCTACATGGCTAACCTTGAAAATAAGATATTTAATACCACTACAAAAAAAATCCATCTACCTAAAATATGTACATGATATTCTTATCTTAGTTAAAAACATAGATGAAATACACAAGCTACAAGAAAAGTTTCAAAACTCTGTTTTTAACTTTACATATGAAGTCAACAATAATAATTCCTTTTCTTGATGTACTGATAGACACCAATAATAATACATTTACTACTTCCCCACATAAAAAACAAACTAGCATAAACACATGCACTCTAAACTATAAAAGAGAATGTCCTGACTATTACAAAATAGCTATTATAAAAAATTTAATAAATCATGCAAAAGTTAACTCTTCCATGAAAAAAATATTCTACACTGAATTAAAAAACATTAAACAAACTCATTAATAAGGACTTTCCTAATTACATTGTTGATGGACAAATTAGATGAGCCATTAAAAATAGTAACAAATCATAGAGAACATAATACTTCCTCAAATAAACCTAAACATATCAACCTACTATACCATAATCAAATGCATTCTAACTATAAACAAGATAAAAAAAAATCCTAAAAAAATCTCATAAGTACTAATATATTCCCCACTGATACCAGTAAAAAAATCCGTCAACTAGCATTTTGCAAAAGACCAACATTTTATACTGGTTTAAATGTCCTTTGGGAGATTGTATCTCTGACAAAAAAGTAAGTACATATGTTGACTTGACTACAACAACATTATCAAGATGTCTTATACTCCATTTATCATATACAAGTTCTATTGCACAACATTTAAAGATACATTCTGTCCACCTTCACAATACAGGAAAATACTAGTTGACAACACAAATATACTACACCATGAATATAATAAACAATAACTTCAAATTCTTGAGGCCCTCTATATTAAAAACAACCAACCAACACTGAAAAAGATTTATTATGAGTATAGCAGCAATGTTTTAAAATGCATTTGAGTGGACTAATATTTAACATTTTGAATTTAACATCTCTGGTTACCCATCTTGCATTGGGAATGATTGTTTACAAAACATTGTAACCAAAATGATTAATTTTAAAATAACTATAATTACAACAGAACATATTTACAAGAATGTGTGTTTACATTACAGAATGAGCTTGAAAGAGATTGAAACTACCTGGGTTAACAAAAAATATGACACCCTCCTTAATGAATTTCATCTTAACATCAAGATAATTAGAGAACTAGAACAGATTATTGTAAAAATAAACAAACATAATATGTCTATATTATTTAATGATATATATATATATATATATATATATATATATATATATGATTTTCAAATAAATTATATTTGCTCTACTCTGTATTGAGCACTCTTTTAAGAATAGTATTTTTTGGTTTTTGAAATTTATTCCATATACACCAATCCTATACGTGGATATATATATATATATATATATATATATATATACATACACACACTTTATTTTAGGATATTAAATCAAAAACATTTAAAAACACTATACAAATGCAATCATGTTTCAATGTGTATTAACACATCTCATCAGATGTGAAATGACTAGTGAATAGACAATTGAGATTTAAAAACAACATACCCCCTCTTTACATGAGAAAAGAAAAGAAATGGATATATATATATATATAAGATGACACTGAAATAGTTCATTAAAAGTTAAGTATTCTTTTTCATTTATTTTTGGTTGATGATTCAATTTTATTTTGTACTTAAAAACCTTTAGCAAAAACCTGATTTTATAGGTAAATTGTATTATGGGAAAATCAAAAAAGCAGAAACTTATGCCAATCACACTTGAACAATAAAATAAACTGTTTTTAGATTAACTTCAAACAGAAATAACCGATTTCAACAAACTTGAAATATATGGAATTTCATACAAATATTTGTTAGCAATGCCACCATGACGTTACTTGGATTGTTAGCTCCTGTTTTTATTGATCTTTTTCTTTTTAACCATTTCACCTCAACCAAGGCAATAAAGCCACTAAGATGAAACGGGTTACTGAGTGTGAGAGAACAGGAGAGAAAAAGAACATTATTAAACAGAGAGAATAATAAAAGAACTGGAATTAAGAAGACAGAAGATAATAATTGACATTGCATTTCTATTTTTGAAAATCAAAATTGACTGAAAAGTAAGAAACTAGAAGAGAGTTCAACAATTGAGTTGTGCAAAAGAAGAAATTGTTAGCATGAAATTTATGGTTACATTTAGACATTTCAATTGTAAAATAATGAGACCTTGCTGCCAATCTAGTACTGCATTTAAATTCATAAATTCCATGTACAACAGAGGTAAAATCATTAGCACAATTACAATGAAAATATTTATAGAAAAGGCATAGGGAAGCTATGTTACAGCGGTGAGAAAGGAACTTAAATTGAAATGACTAATGACATTGCAGATTCTTCTATAGATTCTGTGAAGAATCTCTAGATATAGAAGCAGAAGCACCAAACCAGATGTAGCAGCAATATTCGATGCACAGACAAATGGTAGATTTATAAATATGCTAGATGGATTCTAGTTAGAAAAACTGTTTAGTGAACTAACTTTCCTTTGCAACAGACCTAGCAATTGATTCAATAACATCTTTCCACTTCATGTCAATGGAAAATGTTACACTAATAAGGTACATCGGGATTAACTTTTTTAAAATAATTATAAAATGAGTTAGTCTCCTGAAGTTTTAGCAATCAGCCAAGAACTATAGCGAATTTATCACAATAATTCATGGTGTCTATATTATTTAATACATACCTTCATCAAAAAACATGTTTTAGTTTCCTGTATTTGTGTATCAGACATAAATAACTGGTGAGTACAAAAAGGCCATCAAGCAAAAACTATACAATTGCTGATCAGTGGAAAATGGAGTCTCCTGAAGGAAGCAGATGCAGCCACATTTCATCTGCAGCTTGAAAGGCTCCCTGGATGTCTCCACAAACTCCATATGCCTTGATCATTGCTTTAAAGGTGATTGGATGTAGTGTTACATTTTTGTCTTTGATTAATTGGTGTAGATTGTGTGTTCGTTGCAGGCCATCATTTGACCAAGGTGAATTGGAGCAGCAGTTGAAGAGGCAGGTATAAGTGTGTCCATCTGGTCGTATACCCATTTTCTTCATCTAAAAATACGAAAAGTAGATAAAATATATATTATAAGTGAATAATCACAGAAAATGAAGTCATGTATCATTGGCCATGGTTAAGCTTAACTGGGGAAAATTCCCAATAAATAATAATGAAGAGAAAGAAAAAATGAAAAAAGGCAAAATAATACAAGACTATATAATGCAAATCAAAAGCAAAGCAACAAAGACAGTAATAAAGGAAAAAGGTTCACAAAGTAGGAATGGTATTCAGATGCAAAAGAGATACAGTCAAGTGTTTATAACTTTATGACTTTAAGGAAAGAAAGACCAAGAGTTTTCATTTCTTTTATTTGTTAGGAAGAAATCCCAGCATGCATCTGTAGGATTTATCTATAGATTTGAGGGTTTTTTTTTTTTTTTTAGCAGTTATTCCACAGATTGGAACCAACAATGAATAATTACATAGAAAGATTGATTGTTTTTTATGGCTTATCAACCCTTTGTAGTTATTTAAAGCCAAAACATATTTTGGATTATAAGAAAAATTCTTTTTTTTTTTTTTTTTATGCATATTGCATCAATAACTTTTTTTTGAAGATAAGAGTTTTTCCTGATACAGGTACTATTATTTAACCTGCAACTGGAGGGAGAAGAGTGTCAAAAAAATTTCATGATCAGATATAAATAGAAATGATTATAACTGAATGTGTAGCATTGTGGCAAGATTCAGGAAATCTGAATAGTATTAAATGTAGCATGGACTTTGAGTACCAGTGTGCAAACAATCAGCAAGGGAACTATTCTGAAAGAGTTGAAACAAATGTTGTGCTATGGTAAGTTTTTTCATGGCCAAATTATCCAAGCTTTGGGATAGCACTTCAGGTGTGAGTTGCTGAAATGTTCTCAGCCTAACCCACTTCCTAAAATATGACCAAATCATCAAATATTAGGACTTTTTTTGGATTGGGGGAATGTTTCTTTCTTTATCAGGTCATGTGACTAAAAATAAATTGAACTCATCTACAACAACTGATAAAAACAGATTTTTAATTTTTCATTCTGAAGTTCTGAGACAAAATCATATTTCTGCAAATATTCAAATGAGATTTTTCACTTCTCTTTTTTTTTGTAAACTAGTTGACTATTGTAGTCATGACCAATCATGATTCCCATAACTCATTAGAATCATAGGGCCACCACATGTACTGCAGCAGCAGCAGCAGCAGCAGTAGAAGCAGTGTGTCTAGTGCAAGATAGCCTGACAGAATCCAACCCTCCCCAGGCTGGTTTGAACTCAGAGTTTTCCTTCTCCTAGACCAGTTGCCACCTAAGGCTATAGAATCCAGTCTATCCTCAGGAATATAATGAACTCAACTGGAATTTGAATCTCAATTCCTCAATCTTCGCCACAATCCATTACCCCACCATGCATCCATTATTATAATGTTGTGTACCAAATACAAGTGCTGGCACAATTAAGTTATTACCTTTCATTTTCCTTCTAGCATGGAGCATATTTAGTATGACACACTCATTATTTTTCAAATGATTTTCTCTGGACATGATTATTTTTTATTATATTAAACTTCTCTAAGAATTCCTGAAAGAATGTCTATTTGAAATGTCAGGTTTATTTTATAATTTAAAAAGTTTCCAATGATATGACTATTTCAGATGGTACTTAATAACTCAATACAACTACCATCTGGAGTAGTAATGCAATTGGAAACTTAGAAATCAACTCCACTTCTGTTAATTAAAGTAAAGTGAAGTTGATTTCTTTTTTAATGAATTTTAGCAAATGAATGCATTCATGTGAAATGTTTTTAAAACATCATTCTGTATATCAATTTCATAAACTACTATTTTTGCTTAAGGTTTATAAAACATCAAATTAGTGTACATACCTGTGTATTTAAATGTGTTGAACAGTATGTGTGATACAGTATTTGTTTATTTTAATTTTTTATCCAAACAACAAAAAAACCCCCAAAAAACTGTCAATGAAGACTTAGAATTCTACCTAGCAATTAACTTGAGTTATAATAAATTATGGTTGCGTCTCCCCAACCCACCACTTTTTTTTTTTTTAACTTGTTGATTATTTTGCTTAACAAAAGTGAACCAGGTGTTGTAAACTTTGATGTGTGGGTGGTGTAATGGATAGTACCTTGAAATTTTTGAGCTGAGTTCCAAGTCCATATTTACTTATGCTCTTGGGAAAGATATGAATTCACCACTTTCCCCCAGCTATGGGTTAATTAGTAAGACTTGTATCACTTCACTAAATAATTCTTATCTCAAAAGAAAAAATCTAACAATCTGAAAATATTTTCTGGCTTTAAATAACCTGAAATGGATTGATATGCTGTAGAAAAAAAATGCAATAACAAAAGTGGAGGTAATTTCTTATTGCTTGAATTTTAGTTTCAAGATATGTTGTCTGGTTTGAATAAATAAATACACTTGTGTGAAAAAATTGGGTTTTTAAATGTTCATTCTGTATATCAATTTCATAAACTACTTCTTTTGCTTAAAACATCAGATTAACATCCATACCTGTGTATTAATTCATAATATATATTTGCTTATCTGTCTGAAGTTCCAAGGGGAAATATTGACATTATCCTCAAAAGTATCTTCATCTTGGTTGTTTTGAGCAGCAAATATGTTCTCCAAAACCAACCCTCATCAAATGCAAATTGCATCCAGCAATCAGGAACAGTAAACAAAATCACAGATCACAATTTGGCACCATTCTATTTGTATTCTGTGATCTTTTTAAAGCTATTTCATGTTATTTCACCAAAAGATTTAAAGCAGTCATGCGAACAAAAAGAGAAAATTTAATAGTGTGAAAAATGGAAGTGATCAGAAAAAAAGACAATCCCTGTACAATGACAGGTTTCACTGTACAAGAAATTACATCAGCTGCTAATTTTTCCAATACATTAGTCTCCCTTTATCTGTGGTGATTATGGTTGAAGACCTCCCACCAACAGATGCCTGAAACCATAGATGATATGCAAATTTGTGTTTGCTACTCCCACTATGAATGCTGCTATTGCTATAAATATAGACACTGTGTAGCTGATAGCATGAATGTTTATTTAAATTAACTCCTTTGTAATGAAACCTGTGGCACTCTTTTAGCATAAAGCTTCCAAGTAAGATTAGTCAGACATTTATAGCACCAAATCAGGATTGGTACTGTAAGTGCCTGTTTATATATTATACTATGCTTTTTGTTATATATATATATATATATATATATATATATACACCTATAAGAAGGTTTAATTTTAAAATTAGGCAAAATGTATATATTAATATGCTTGTACCTATATATGGTATATGTCACAAATACTGAGAGTGAAACAGAAAGAGAAAAGAGCATAGAGAGTAAAACAGAGAGAGAGGAATATAGAAAGACAAAAAGAGAGTGTGACATAGAGAAAGATTGGAGGAGGGGTTTCGTTGGTCTGTTTTACGGTATATCAACCTCAGTGGGTTATTTAATGCCAACAAAATTTTTATTGCTGGTAATATTCTTTTTTTCAAAAACATATGTCAGGTAATATTTTTTTCTTCAAAAAATCTATTGCTGGTAATATTTTTTTCTTCAAAAATATATATGCTGGTAAGTTTTTTTTACAAAGTATTTCTGTTATTAAAATCTATTTTTATACTTTCATACTGTTTTGACCCCAGTTTGGGGGTTAACTATTTGCCCATAGATGGGACCTTAAGTGCTACCACCCTGGGTTAGGTTGGACCTGGGAACACCAACAATTAAGAGGTGGTTCCACACTCCTCAAAACCTCCTGATCAGAGTCCTTACTGTTGGTCATAGTTTATCATCTTACCCAGGACGTGTGCGTGTAAATATTAGCAAGCTAAAATTAATTCACATAATTTCCGTGAGGCGAGGTGTGGTTGACAAATAAGTTTCATGTCCATGGGCCGATTTTAGATAAGAACGTTCCAGAGCAGAACTTCTCCACTTTCTAAACTGGGGGAACACAATATTTTTTTACAAAAACAAATGCCTCTCATCAATTACAAGAACTCATTTGCAGCTCAATTTTGTTATCCCAGCCACTAATCGATTGGAGGTGGGGGATCAGCTTTGACAAAGGCAGGGGTTAAATTGTTTCGTAACCTAACAATCTGTTAAGGGCATTTCCGTATTTTTAAGAAAGACTATGTCATTTTCTTATTCTATCTAGTAATGGTTTTGCGATTTGAAAAGTACAGAGTGCAGCATTAAAAAATTTATTAGTAAATCCATGTAATTTACACAGGTCATACTAGCAAAATATTAACAACAATAACTACTACTAATAAAATAAAACAACATATAAAAGTTGTGTGAGAGAAGTTTTCAGTCTTAGTGTAGACCTTAGCAAATAGCACATCATCTTCTTATTTTCTTATTAAAACCTTTTTCTCTTAACAGTAGTACTTTACTTCCATTCTATGGGATAATCATACTACTATCATCAGTACAAATATACTTGGTAGGGAACATTATTAAATAAAACTTATGGATTGTTTATTTCTGGAGTTGGCCATTGGGATCTGAAACTGCATATGAAAGGCAACAACTATACATTTGTTTACAATTTCTTACAGTTTAACCTTTACCACTCTGTATGTAACTTCATTTGCTATGTAAAAAGTTTATCCTGACACTGAAGGTGACTGATCCCTGAATTTGAATTTGTTTGAATTTCATACTTGTGTTGTCATATCCAGCTTTGGAAACAAAAAACACCTTTGAGTGAAATTAACAATAATTTTACTGCAATTGAGAGGCCTTGAAAAAGAATTCAGTGGAAAAGCAAGTAATATTAATAATGCATAGGGTAATGAATGACATCTTAAAGCAATTATCTATGTTATGTCACTTGAGTATGTGAAATCTTTCAATTTTTTGTTTGTAAATTTCAGTTCTCCTTGTCTAGTTTCTGATGTAAGATTAGATTTATGTTTAAAATCTTACTTTGTTAAATAATTGGAAGGCTTTTTTTGTGTACCCAACATTGCCAAGAATCCCAAACAACTGGTTGAAAACGTAAGTTGTGGGCATAACTCGATCTCTCTTTAACATGGTCTCTTCCAACATATCAATGGCTTCCAATACCTAGAAAAAGAAGGAAAAAAAGTCATTTTAGTTATGAACACCAATCTTGAAAATTACTTTATTTCTTTGCCAATAAACTCTATATATTCTTCCACAAGCAGAAACGAAAGGGTTGAGAAAAAATAAAAAATCTGTCCTAATCTGTCTACTATAATACATCTGAAAAGGTTCAAAGGATCTGAGGTCCATACATCATTAGGACAGTATGTAGAAACTAGTCAACACTCTAGAGAAACTTCTGCTGAAACAGAACTCTCTTAGTAGAAAACATGATTAAGAAGTGTATATATTCCATCCCATGCAGTTGTGGAAAATAATACAATGGGTAGACTAGCTACTTCCTACAAGTATGTGTGGAAGATCATTGGAAAGCTCTCAATGAGACACTGAAATCAGACATGGCTGAATATATATGTGGGTGCTGTGACTAAGACTGAATTCACTCAGTCTTTGGATGGTCCCTGTGCCATTGCTACCTCAAAGTTCAGATGTTATTTCTGTGGAGAAAATCAGTGATAGAATCTACCTATCATAAATGTAGCATTTTGTGGAAGTGTGCTGGTCAGCTCTGCTACTTGCATCCGCTCAACCTCATACACTGGTGTTATAATGAGCATTTGGTTGCAAAAGTAAGGGAATAACAAGGATTAGATTTTCAAACAGCAAGTGTTTGTTTAATATACAATATATTTATGGTTGTTAGAAAATTAGAGAAAATGTTGATTTCAGTCACTGATCATCAGAAATGTGATTAGGTGTAAGGGTAGTGCCAGAGTTGACTGATTTCTTGGGTTTGTTTGGCCAAGGTCATGGGATAGGTCTGCAGTAGATTTAGTCATGGGTTAGGTTTGACACAAATGTTGATTGATTGAGTTCACAGTGGTACGTTGGTTGATTCGTGGTAGGGTGTGTTGGTTGCCAAGGTGACAGCAGTGGTAATGAGGGATTAGGTGTAGCTAGTAGGTCTGTGGCAGGTCGAATGTTGTATCAACAAACAGGGGTCAAGGTGGTGACAGTGAGGTTAGGCCTGTAGCAAGTCAAGTGGAGTATTCAGTTGGATTTGACACAAATGTTGTATCAATGAAATAGGAGTCATGGTGGTGACGGTGATGTTAGGCCTGTAGTAAGTCAGATGGAGTGTTCAGTTGGATTTGAGACAAATGTTGTATCAATGAAATGGGGTTGCGGTGGTGACTATGAAGGTATGCCTGTAGCAAGTCAGGTTGCCGAGGTAACAGTGGTGGCAACAAGGGATTAGGTTTAGCTGGTTGATCTGTAGTGGAATGATTCAGTTGGATTTATTGTATCAATAAAACAGGGTTGCAGTGATGACTGCAAGTGTATGCCTGTAGTGAGTTAAGTGAAGTGTTTAGTTGGATTTGGGATGAATGTTGTATCAACAAAGTGGAATCACAGTGGTGATGGTGAGGAAAGCCTGCAGCTGGGTGGTGACTATGTCAAGTTTAGTGAAGCCTGGGAATGTTAACAGTTGTGCTGAGAGAAGCAGTCATGGTGGTGAAAGTGGGTTTTTTGGGGTCTCTAGGTCCACTTATTTTTATATAAAAAAAAAAATTTTTTTAAATGTTTTTCCATATAGTTTTAGTTTCATCTATTTTCATTTTTTTTGTAATAAATACAATTAATCCCTGTTTATTTATCCCATTTATTTCATATATATAAAATAAAATTTTTTAAATGCAACTTATATTTTTAAAATAAAAATCTGTAATCCATGTATAATATATGAACTCTGCCAACATTCCATTAACCAAATATTTTTATTCAAATTTAAATTATGTAACAGTCAGTCTCTACCCAGCACCTGAACATTGCATTGTGCATGAAACTCTGAGTCATGCTGCTGGTGAGGGATAATACGTTTATTTATTAATATATACATAATAGCACTATTATATTACATTGAGCACCATTTTATTAACACCAGCACTATGTAATATACAGTGTAACCCGGATATAAGAGAGTTGTCGGGACCGGAGAAGAAGTCTCTTATATCCGGGTTTCTCTTATATCCGGGTTTGGTCTATTTTGTTACATTAACACAGGCTCTAATTTGGGACCAGAGAAAATCTCTCTTATATCCGGGTTTCTCTTATATCCGGGTTACACTGTATGTATATATATATATATATATATATATATATATATATATATAATAATATATATAAAAATTTTCAAATTTCAATTTGCAGAAAGTAATATATAGACAAACAGCGAGTAACCTACATAATAAGCTTGTGTAAACAAATGGTAAAACATGGAGTGGGAGGGAATAGTAAAATAGACAAATATTGCTAAGAGTTACAATGGATAGGAAATTGTGGAGAGCTATGATCTCCCTGAAGGGACACAACATATAAAAGAAGATGAATATAAAGACTCAGATCGAAACTGACAAAATAAAATCATTCCCATGTTTACAAGGTAAAATATAAAACAGAAATAAAAAAAAAAAAATCAACTTCACTCACCTTCCCTTCCTTGCCAAGTTTACTGATCTGTTTTGCATACCAGTAGGGCTCTTGGAATCTTCTTACTTTTGATAACCTGATATGTGTACGCCCTTCCTTGGCATCTGATTCATCATCCAAAAACCTAGAGTAGCCATAATATTATAATATAAATAGAACACATCAAAGATTTAAACAACACAAGAACAAAACAAAATTCAACGAATCTTAGGCACCTAACAGAAGGGTAAAGATGTGTTTTTGGGGGTTTTTTTGAGGAAATTTTCCAATCCTCTTCCCACAAGCTTATTATGACAACCTTATTTACTAATTTCACATTTTTGACCCTTTAAATGATTTTCTGATTCCACTCTTATTAAGACCATCTCCATTTATTGCATATTGGGAAAAATTCCGACTCTCCCACCAATTATTAGAACCACAACTTGTATTAGATCTTTTCCTTCCCATTTAAATTTAATATTACAGCATTATGAACTTAGATAACGCACAAGTAATTGGCAATTTATTAGCTTATTCCAATATCTCAACTTTGACCCAAGAAAAAAAATGGGGAAATGTGTGTGATCTTGTATGCCATCCAATACAATAAATCATCCTGAAAAAATAAAGAAATTATTATTTACAGTTTCAAACACCAACTATGTACAAAATGAAAACATAAAAACAATTATTTTTAATTTTCCCCCCAAAACAAAATTCTTCTGATCTGCTGTTCTTCTCATTTCTACTCAACAAACTTACTGTCTTCGGTTGCATAACTACCCACAGATTCATTACCGGCATTTAAACAGTCTGTCAGAAAAGCTTTTGAATTTAAGAATAAAGATTCCACAACACTACTTGAAAGCACAATTTACCTTACTATTCATAGATATATTACTGATGTTCTTAGTATCAAAAAAAAGATTTATTTTTTCAATTCTACTTGTAATTTTATGAGAATGTCAGAAAGAGACAGATAAAATTTCTAGAGCATATAATGAGAAAAGAGGGCTTAGAAAACTTGACAGAGAGAGAACATATCGAAAGCAAGAGGAACAAAGAAAAACAGTGCATAATTTACCTAACGAGCTTGTATAAATGGTGGGCAAGAACAGGAATTAGGAGACAGTGAAAAGATAAAATTTACTAAGAGTTATAAAAGACATGAAATTGTGGAGAGCCATGATCACCAATGTCCTGAAGGGCATATAGAAGAAGTCTTAATCCAAATTAAGGTACCTTTCCCATAAAGCAGATCTATTAGTAATGGTTTATGAGATTCTATAGTAAAGTACACCTACTTTATTAACATACATTATGTAATGTTCTGGCTCTGATAAAATAAAAAGATCCTTCTAAATAATGACTTCTAATTCTTTCTTTAACCATTTGAGGGTCAATGTCCAAATGCATTCACAATTTTCATACACACTCAGTCTGGATGCGCTTGAATACACCAGCAATCGGGAAGCGGTGTACAGTATTAATGTTCATCACATGACCAACTAGAGGCACCTGAAATCTACAATTTTGTAAAAGTTGAATGTTTTTTGATGAATTTGTTTTTTATGGTTTATCAACTCTTTCTGTATATTATTTAAAGCCAAAATATATTGTGGATTGTAAGAATAAAACTTTTTTTCTTTTGTGAGTGAATATTGCATTAACAATTTTTTTTGAGATAAAGATTTTTCCAGATACACATCTTACTGTTTAACCCATGGCTGGAGGGAGAAGAGGTGAATTCATACCTTTCTCAAGGGTCCTTGCATGTAAGTGAATATAATGAATTCAATTGGAATTTGTACTCAGCTATCTGATTTCTTATTCTAAGCTGTTATCAATTATACTAGTTACACATTATGTAAAAGTTGTGGATTTCCAAAACTATATCTCATCATTGGTACCAACAGAGTTAAATATAACTGTTTGTTTTTTTGTTTTTTTTTTGTCTAAATCTCAATTTGGTCTTTTGTAACTGTTCTTATGTTTAAAAAAAAAGCTTAGAAATAATATTCAAATCCAGACAAAGTTCAAAACTCAAAGAATTCTCACAGACCTTTGTTCTCTGACATCTTCTACCAGTCGTAGCAATGAATGATCATCTGACAAGTTTCCAAAAGTGTTAGCTTCTTTCTTTAGTTTTTGAGTTTCTTCAGATATTTTCTGTTTAAAATTTTTCTCTTTTTTCTTGGTGATCTCTCTTTGGGCTTTGGAATAATCCAATTTGGGGACATTTCTTTGTTTTTCTTTCCATATATCACCAAAAGAATCAGATTCCTGAAGATCAAGTTTTGTCCCCTTCCACTTTTTCTCGTCTTCCATTTCTGAAAGAGTGAGGACTCTATGATGAAGTTTCTTCTTGTAAACTGCATTTTGAGTACCAGTTTTTGGATCACCATTGGAGGCCTTGATCTCAGAGTTAACACTGGAATCGGCTTTAAGAGTCTGATCAAGATTGACACTGGGTTGAGATGATCTTGCTCCAGTGGTGCTGGAGGTGAAATAAAAGCTACCAGACTGGCTAGACAAATAATTTAATATTATCGAGTTCTTGGTAATTTGTTTTCTGAACTCTTGAAGACACAGAAAACGAAGTGCCATAATTAAAGATGTTCATCAAAGATCTGGAAAAAAAAAAGAAAAAAAAAAGCATGTTTTTTTTAATTTAAGGCTAATACACAAGTAATTTGAAAAAGAAAAAAGAAACAAGTTTCATATATATATATATGTTCTCATTTATGACCTGCAATGTAATAGCATCTTTTTAAATAGTAGAGTTTGCAGTCAAAAAAATTCACCTGAATATGGTCAAAAAATTAAGTGGTAGAAACATTATGCATTCTTAGACTGAAGAAATGAAGACACCAATTTGGATGAATCTTTGTTTGCCTTTCATTTCAAAACTTTAGCTACTTTATACAGAGACATACTTCTAAATACAAACAAACAAAAAAAAAAAGGTCATATGACGTAATTTCTTAAAAAATTTGATTTTAAATTTTGAAATTCATAATCAGTAGTTTTCAATCAAGAGTAATACATGAAAAAAATAAACAAAAAAAGTCCAGATTACAAATTCTAAGAAATCACATCATATGAATATTTGTTTTGTAGGGGGATCAACTTACAATGAATTTAAACAGAAAACTGGACCCCCTATTAACTTTTAAAAGATTTAATGAAAAAAAAATCTGTTTTTTATATCTGTGATCTGGTGTGCATAAACTATAGTAATAGGAAAAAGAATTTGAAAAAAGTATTATTTCTGGTTGCAGTACCTATAATTTCTACTAACATTATTTGATAGCAGACATAAAAAGGAGTTCCTCATCAAGGTAGTAGAGGAAAGCAGGAAGAAAGGACTAACCCTTGATTATAAGAAAACAATATATGGTCATTAGCAAAAAGGATGGCTTAATATTGTAACAATATTTAAGATGGCATATGGACGAAAAGGGTTAAAAAGTCAATTTTATTCTTTTTGTCAGAAAGGGATTCATTTTCCAAGGATATTGAGAACAGGTTAAAAAAGTTACACAATGGGATTGTTACTTTTCAGCGAGACTCAGCTGGCAGGTTTAGGGGCCAGAGGTTAAGGTCGCCTGTTGAAAGGTGTCCGATGTATACATGCTGAGAAAATTGTCAGCCAAAATTTCCCCAAGAAAAAATTATAATTGTGAAAACAGAATGAGCAATTGTAAAGGGAGAAGATGACATCAGGAAGGCTGATGTCATATAATGGCTTCTCCCGAAAGAGGAGGAGATCTTCCAAAATTGGAAGTGTGGAACAGAAAACAAAAGAAAGAGACTGGTTGAATTTTAGGTGATTTGCATAAAACCCACTTATTCACCCGCACCAGACCAGTTGGAAGGGACACCCATAAATACAAGTGCCCACGGGGGCTAAAGTTGCAGTTGAAGTTGCAATGGGGATTTCTGCCATAACACTGTTTTGCCAACCTAATGATAATAATAATAATTATCTGTTGCTGAAGAAAAACTCCGATGATAAACCTTGTGCCGTTCTTGAAAGTACAAACAACAGTACTTGAAGTTAAATCCAGTTGTCGCTGAAGAAAGACTCTGACAATAAACCTTGTGCCATTCTAGAAAGTACAAACCACAGTACTTGAAGATAAATCCAGTTGTCAAATCTGGCCACCCTTAAAGTAGTTACTCAAAATTTTTGTTCCGTTACCAATGCCGCCATAATATCCAAGAAATGAATATGCTAAAATCAAGCAAGTACAGAAATTTAATTATCTTGAAAGTGTTTTAACAGATGATTGAAAATATGACATCAAAATCCAAAAACAAATTGGAATAGTGAAAGATGCTTTCCAAAAGCTAAATAGAATAGGAAAATAAAAAAGAATCAAGTGATAAAGTGTTATGTAATATCAATCCTTCAATATGGAATGAATACTAAACAATTTCCTCACAAATGAAGCAGAGATTTGAAACAACAGATATGGTTCTACAGAAGGATGCTGAGAATAATATGGATAAATATGTTACCAATGAGGAAGTTTTAAGGAAATCATAAACTATAAAGATACTTATATTTAAAATCAGTAAGTGAAATTTGAAATTTCTGGCTGACATAATGAGGAAAGGAGGCTTCTAAAAAGATTTTAATTACCTTCTCCTTATTATTTTTTGATTTTCAACAAAGAGCAATAAAAATACAAAAGCTAAAAATACAAGCAGTCATGTGGCATTGCTAACAAATATTTGAATGAAATTCCATATATTCCAAGTTTGTTGAAGTCAGTTATTTCTGTTTGAAGTTAAAATAAAAACAGTTTACTTTATTATTCAAGTATAATTGACATAAGTTTGTGCCTTTTTCATTTTCCCACCATCCAATTTACCTGTGAAATCAGGTTTTTGCCAAAGTTCTTTAAGTACAAATAAAACTCAATCATCAAAAAAAAAAAAAAAAAAATACTAAACTTTTAATGAACCATTTCAGTGTCGTGTATATATATATATATATATATATATCCATTTCTTTTCTTTTCTCATGTAAAGAGGGGGTATTTTGTTTTTAATTCTCAATAAATTGTCTACTCACCAGTCATTTATTAACACCTGATGTGTTAATACACATTGAACATGATTGCATTTGTGTAGAGTTTTTACATGTTTTTGATGTAATATCTTAAAAATATATATATATATATATATATATATATATATATATATATATATATATATATATATTTCATTAAATAATATAGACATATTACATTTATTTATTTTTACAATAATCCATTCTAGTTCTCTAATTATCTTCTTGATGTTAAGTTGAAATTCGCTATAGTTCTTGTTAACCCAAGTACTTTCAATCTCCTCCACAATCATCCTCAGGAGTGAATTGCTAAGATAAACTTAATGTAATTGTAATCATTGTGGTGGTGATTTTTGTAAACACACATTCATGTGAACATGCTCTGTTATATTTATAATTATTTTAAAGTTAATCGATGTGGTTACAATGTTTTGTAAACATGCATTCTCCTTCAGGAGACTAAATCATTGCACTTTATTAGGGTAACATTTTCCACTAACATGAAGTGGAAAGATTTTATTGAATCAATTGCTAGGTCTGTTGCAAAGGAAAGTTAGTTCACTAAACAGTTTTTCTAACTAGAATCCATCTAGCATATTTATAAATCTACCATTTGTCTGTGCATCGAATATTGCTGCTACATCTGGTTTGGTGCTTCTGCTTCCTATATCTGAGATTCTTCACAGAATCTATAGAAGAATCTACAATGTCATTAGTCATTTTCAATTTAAGTTCCTTTCTCATGTAACACGCAAGCTTCCTATGCCTTTTCTATAAATATTTTCATTGTAATTGTGCTAATGATTTTTACCTCTGTTGTACATAGAATTTATGAATTTAAATGCAGTACTAGATTGGCAGCAAGGTCTCATTATTTTACAATTGAAATGTCTAAATGTAACCATAAATTTCATGCTAACAATTTCTTCTTTTGCACTACTCAATTGTTGAACTCTCTTCTAGTTTCTTACTTTTCAGTCAATTTTGATTTTCAAAAAAATGCAATGTCAATTATTATCTTCTGTCTTCTTAATTCCAGTTCTTTTATTATTCTCTCTGTTTAATAATGTTCTTTTTCTCTCCTGTTCTCTCACACTCAGTAACCCGTTTCATCTTAGTGGTTTTATTGTTTTGCTTGGGGTGAAATGATTAAAAAAGAAAAGAAAAAGAGCAATAAAAACAGAAGCTAAAAATCCAAGTAACATCATGGAGGCATTGCTAACAAATATTTGTATGAAATTTCATATATTTCAAGTTTGTTGAAGTCAGTTATTTCTATTTGAAGTCAAACTAAAAACATTTTATTTTATTATTCAAGTAAGATTGACAAGTTTCTGCCTCTTTCATTTCCCCATAATACAATTTACCTGTAAAATCAGGTTTTTGCCAAAGGTTTTTAGGTACAAAATAAAATTGAATCATCAACAAAAAAAAAAAATGAAGTAAGTATCAAATTTTTAATGCACACACACCCACACAAAGGTGTGATGAAGATTTGGGGGCCTAACCCAGAAGCCCTTCCTTCAAAAAAAAAAAAAAAAAAAATGATGTATAGTTATTTAGTTAAATATTGGGTTTGGGAAATCAGTCAAACCAAAAAATGTTTGTCTACACACACACACACTCCCAGATTAAGGTCTTTGTCAATGGCCCTCATGAACAAGTTCAAATTTTTAATTTCTTCCACATTTTCTGGCATTTTGTGAGTTTTTGGTTGTACCGAATACTTGCAATCTTGACTTAACAAGAAAATTCTCATTTTCAAATGTATGTATTTGTCAATCAGAAACTGGTGTTCCTCTTAAAGTCTGAGGATTTCAAGGACCTCAGTTTAGTTCAATTTTCTTCTATTGCTCTCTATTTGATTGACAATGGAGTTGGTTACTGTTTTCACTCTCTAACTTTGATTATGTCTGTACTCAAAAGGAGACTTGACAATTCTAATGTTTATACTCAAAAACCTAAATACAGACATTAGTTTTAAGGATATAAAATTACTTCACAGGATTAGCCCAGAAAAAAAATGTCCTATTGAATTAAAATGTTGGTTAAAAATGTATCTTGTTCCCTGATGGTTGTGAATTAGATTCAGGAAATCTGAAGTTGCCCATGTGGAAATTAATACCAGATAAATGATTGCTTGTTTGATGATTGTCAATATCTAACATTACACATGTTACTAGCAAACACATCTTGAAAAATTGGAATAGTTATCTGTTGTATTCAGTAAACTTGGAAATCTGAACTGAACCCTTAAGGTTAGATTGTTCTTATTCAGCTATCCATGCTTACAGGATATCCTATATTAATTAATACTTTTTGGTCTGTACATCTTCATGTCGCTTTTCTTTTCACTGAACAAGAGTTCTTTTCTACATAATAAAAGAGTTGAATTCAGTAGGACATTTTTCTCTGGGCTAATCCTATGACATAATTTTGGAGCCTTAAAACTAATGTCTGTACTCAGGTTGTTTGGGTACAAACATTAAAATTGTTTAGTCTCCTTTTGAGTACAGACATAATCTAAGTTATAGAGTGAAAACAGAAATCAACTATATTGTCAGTCAAATATAGAGAAATAGAAGAAAATTGAACTAAACTGAGATCCTTAACTCTTCAGACTTTAGCATGAACACAGGTTTCCTGGATTGCCACACAAACCTGCCACTCCATCAGTTATTCTTGAGCATTTCTACTTGTCATTTGAGCATTTTTAATAAAACCTGCCCATGTTGAGTCCTAGTCATGGCTCCTATGAATACAGGAAGTGCTATTTATTTTACTTGCATTTCATTGTAATGTAAGCATCAGTAATCCAGTAAAAATCAGTTATCTAGCACCCTACTGATGTAAATGGTAATATTAGCTAGTTTCTTATAAGGAAACATTTGGTCTTGACTGACCGAGCATTAGTGCAATTTTTGATTGAAATTCATAAAATCTTTCCCTTAAAACAATTTTTCAGAAAAATAGTTTTTTCAACCTGTTATGCTGTTGGTGGAGGTTTCCTTCCTAATCTTTTGTTTGAGGTAGTGTTGAGTTTCAACATCTTGATTATGTTATTATTTTCTCTTCAAGTTATATTTTAGTGGTTGATATTGTTGAAAGTACTCAAGTAATGTAGTTTCTGTTATTTGGTACAGTTCATTGTTTATAATTATATAGCACCAATCCCTAAGATTTGAAGAAGGGTGGGCCTCATTGAAACCTACAGGTCTCATTCATTCAAAACCATTTTAATCATTAGTGATTGTATACAGCTGGAAATTTTGATATTTCTGAAGGAGTTTGGCTCCATGCATGGAATCCATATGAAAGTTTCAATTTGACAAGGCTATTTAAGAACTAGTTTTAGGCTAATGCTTTGGTTTTTAGCAATTTGCAGTGTTGTGCAAAACTATCTCTAGTGCAACTGATTCTATGTTTAATTTCTTAATTTGTTATACTAAATTTATATTAAATTTGTTATAACTAATCCATGCAATGAGACATTTGAAATGTTCATTATTTACTAATTCTATGTTCTGAATTTTTATCATGGATTCAGGGTAGGTGCCATCATTGCTTTCATTCCAATTCCAAATCATAGTTTCTGTTTCGGAAAGGTTTATATTGAATCATATTTCTTGAAACACTTCATAGAGAATGTTGTTTTTTTTCAAGATCATTCTTATCTCAACTATGAATACATATGTCATCAGCATAGATCTCCTCATCATCAGTATATAGGAAAAGCAGGATCCCTGTATTCTATTAATAAATATATTTGGAATGTGGTATCAGTCAGTCAGTTATATGCCATGTGTGATACACGCTTAGGCAATCATGTATCATTCGATACATGACTGACAAGGGAAATTTTTTCCTGCAGTAGTTTGTCATTTTTTTCTGTGGTAGACCAGTTGCCATCAAAGGCTGTAGAACCCAGTCTGTTCTGCTATTTACCCATAGCTGGGGGGAGAAGACTATTCATACCTTTCCCAAGGTTATTAGCACGTAAGTGAATGTAATGGAATTGACTGGAATTCGAACTTGGCTCTCCAATTCCTCAATCCAAGCCACTATCCTCCAATGTGGTATAGAATGCTTAAATGATCAGTAGCTATCTCTTCACATCTGTGCTTATATATGCACAGGGTATAAACTAGTAAAGAAGTTAAACAGACCACTGATGAGGTTTGAAATGTTTGGGTATTGGGGCTCTTGCCAGACATGTATGATTTTATGGACTGATATAGTTCCTCTAGTAGAGTCAGAATTTGGAAGTCAGTTTCTAATGGATGAAAAGAGGATGTCTCCATTGATGTGGTCATATACTGTTGCAAGTTGAATATAGCAGGTATACAATTTTTCTACTGGATAGGTATGGAATCTCCTGGAGTTGTTTGATGACATATATGCTATCATTATATCCATTACCAGAATGAAAACCAAACTAGGTTATGAAAAATGATGAGAGTCTAATTAATAAAATGTTTATTAGTACTTTTCACAAGAATGGATTCAATTGAGATATCTTTGTAAGTGTGAGGGCCTTGAGGACTAATTTTTTGTTTCCATAGTGCAATAATGTGCAATAAACCCCAGGTTTTGAGGTGGGTTTCTGATTCCAAACTTCCTTCATGAAATTTAGAAACTTGCTATTGAATTCAGGTGGAAGGTAAGCTATTTTCAAAAGCTTAGCATCAATGTCAAGGGATTCCTTAGTCTTTTTTTATAGCTTTTTTAACTTTTCCATCACTTTGTTAGCCATTGTTTTTGTTTAGAGACAGACTTTGTAATGATTGGATGTAAATTGGTATATGTTCTATATCTGCAAGCATCTTTAGTTTTGTGTGGTCAAAGTCAAAATGTAACACAAAGTGTTTTTTTAAAACCAGAACATTTCTTCTATTTTGGTTGGAATTGCATGATGCTATTGTGATTTTTCGTTTTTCTCCACAGTTCAAGACATTGTCTATGATGCTTGGCTTTATTAATTTGATTTCCAATTTTTTGAATATGTTAACTATTTTTTTAATTTTCTTTGATTATTATTTAGTATTCTCCTTTCCATTCCTTTTCTGTTTGTTGACCTTTTCAAATGAGGATTGTCCTCCCATGAGAGTATCTTTTTCCGTCTACATATACTTGGAATGGTCTAATGTGCTTCAGATAAAGAAGATACAGGTATGTGATAGGTAAATTGTCGCCATTTTATATTTTTAATTTCGGACATGTGCGTTGTTTGTTTTTGTTGACTGCACAGTATAGCAGGGTCAGTTGGGCACCATCTGTGAGAAAAAGAGCACCATGACGCAATTCACTTTGCCAAAAATTTTAAAAAAGCATGCTATACTGCTTGGGATTTGTTCCAGAATCTCTAATACAAACATTTCAGAGTGTTTGGGTGTCAATCTGAGGACAGTGCAGATGATTCAGAAAGAGTTGGATGAGTCTGATGATGATTATGAAGGCTTTTGGTATGATTACTAGTGATGGTGATGTTATGCCTCCATTCATCTTCCTACAGGGCCTCAGATTCAACACAGAGGCCTACATCGTGCCTTGCGGAGGTAGGGCTGCCCTAATTCAAGAGAGTCAATGCTGGAAGACCCTATGTCTGGCAACAGGACTCTACACCATGCCACAAAAATAGGAGAACCAAGTCATGGCTGTCAGACAATTTCTGCAACCACATCACCCCTTACGTCTGGCTACCTAACTCCCCAGACTGCGACCCCCTTGATTATTATGTGTGGGACACAGTTAAGTGAGAGACCAACAAAACTCCTTGTAACATTAAAGATGAAATGAAGGCAAGAATTATGGCAGCATTCACCAACTTAAACAAGGAGACTGTTCAGAAAAGTTGTAAGAGATTCCAAAGTCACCTGGAGGCCATGGTTGAAAGCAATGGCAGTTTTATTGAATAAATTTACTCTTTAGTATTTCCAGATAATTTTGTGTTATTTTCATTTTGCATAATTTAGATGACAATTTATCCATCAGACCCTGTACAATTACTCTATATTGTTTTGGTCAAGATTTAGGAACTTCAATTTGTAGTTAAAGAATATTAATCTTAGACTTTTATTTTTAATATTTTGCTGTGTCAGTCCTGCTTTATGCGAGTGGAAATTGTTGACTGGTGTTATCAGTTTAGTTACAAGTAGTTTGTGATCAGATTTGTATACTTTAACATCTGTCATAAACTGACTAAACCAGCATCCTGAAGTTAATAATCTCTCTACTTTATCTGAGCTATTGCCAGCTGATCCAGGGTTTCATGGGATGGTCGAAAGATATGTTTAGGTAAGAATATCTTTTTGAATAATAAAAATTTAACATTAGGTCAAAGTGATTGGTTTTATATCAGAGTTTCCTTCTTCCAAATAGATGACCAATAAGACGGCTATATCTATCAATTTGGTTTTAGATCAGAGTTTGCATTCTCCTAGATGAAATGCTTTCATCACATCTAGTGTTTATCACACATACACACATATCATATAACTAAATTTAAATGCTTAAACTTCCAATGGTTAAACATTGAAATTTATTTGTTTATTATTTTTGCTGATACCTTTTAACCATTTTAACAGTAGCAGAAGAGAAAACAACTCTTTTTTTTGTTAAATTAGCCAGTTTAACAGTAATAAGATAATATGGATAGCATTCAAATTAACAACCGAAAATAAGCGGCACTGCTTCCTGTCGGCTACTGTTTATAGTCGGGTTGCCAATGGAGTGATCCTCTTACTTTTTTTTTTTAATTCATTATGTTCAGAATTATCTCTAGAATCCAGATTAGATGAGTGCTGGATTCTTTTATATTGGTGATTTTATTGAAGTTGGTTATTAGATTGGTGAGTTATTCATCTTTTCTATTTCTTTTACACATTATTAACCCTTCATCATGTCAAAATAAAAAAGGAAACGGAATGATTAAGAGCATTTTAGTTTCACTTGCATAGGAATTAAATTGATGAATTGCAAAATCAGTCAATACTTGGCAATGCTGTGTTTTCCAATGCAAATATGAAGCCATCAAAGCTGCAAGAGCACATCAACAACAAGCACGGTGGAGATGGTGTTGAAGGCCATGATTTTGAATCACTGAAATCTAAAAGAGCCTGTTTTCAATCTTGAGAAACCCTTCCAAGATTAGGTTTTGTTTCTGCTGCTGGCTTTGTATCAAGTGACATATAAAGTAGCCAAGTCCAAGAAACCCCATACAATTGAAGAAGAGCTGATCAAACAGTGTGCTTTAGAAATGGAAACAACTGTTCTGGGTCAAGAAGCAAGAAAAAAGTTAGAATTAGTGCCGCAATACCAAATAATGTCATTCACAATCAAATTGGTGATTTGAGTGATGGTATTTTGGATTAAGTTATCTCAGATGTTAGGTCTAGTTCTTTGAAAAATCTCTCTTCAGTTGGATGAATCAACTGATGTATCAAACTGCAGTCAACTCACTGCATTGGTTAGGCATGTCAGTGATAGTATTGTGAAAGAAAATTTTGTGAAGAGTTGAAAAACAACTACACAAGTAAAAGATGTGTAACAGTTTGTGAAAGACTTCTTTGCCAAACATGATTTTGATATCCAAACTATTGGTTCTGTGTGCACTGATGGTGCTCCTGCAATGCTAAGGAATAAATCTGGATTTTCTACACTGATGAAGAGGGACATTCCACACATGCAAGTCACACATGTTTTACTTCATAAAAAAAAATTAGATAAAATAATTTTCCAAGCAGACAAAACTTTTATCATTACCTTCTATTTGGTCAAAAAGGCCAAATAGTTTATAAAAATATATCAACATTATTATTATTCATCAACAAAGCAAAAAAAAAATCAGCCAACTATGAAAAATCTATTTATCTATCTATAAATTATATATATATAGCAAACATTCATACTAGTAATATATATATAATAAAAAATATTGTTTTTGAAGCTATGTTCATAGTTTAATTAACCAGTGGCATGGAAACAGCTGAAGCCATGTATGATGGACATTAAGGTAAAAACCATGCAATGACATTCTGTTTCATTTGATAAATGAATTTTCAGGCTATATCATTTGTGTTTTTATATATATGTCTGTCATCAATTGAGCATTGAAAAAATCACTGTCATAAAGCAGAACAAAACCTATAATTCCATAGCAGTTGTTTGGACAAATTATTCTTGAGCAGTGGTTCCCAACATTTTCTATACCTTCTGCTGAAACTTATATATGATCTTGGAATTTTATATATATATATATATATATATATATATATATATATAAACACATACTACACACACACACAAAAGTAATATCTCATGTGAAGATGAAGAAGGCAATTTAACTCAATTTTGAGCAACAATTTTTTCAAGATAATTTAAAATGACATGAA
>CAHIKZ030005611.1:1277500-1284729 GCA_903632075.3 Acanthosepion pharaonis
CCCAATAGAACTCCGGGAAATAAAAAAACCCCAAATTTTTTATTTAATAATTTTTCCCTCCCAAAGAATTTTACTGATGATAGTTTTTAAAATTACCCCATAGAATGGAAGAAAAAGTACTACTGTTAAAAAAAAAGGTTTTAATAAAAAAAAAGAAGATGATGTGCTATTTGCTAAGGTTTTTAACAAAGACTAAAAACTTCTCTCAAAAATTTTTTTATATGTTGTTTTATTTTATTAGTAGTAGTTATTGTTGGTTTAATTTTTTTGCTAGTATAAATTTGTAAATTACATGGATTTACTAAAAAATTTTTTAATGCTCCTCTGTACTTTTAAATAAAAAAAATTACTAGATAGAAAAAAAATGACATATCTTTCTTAAAAATACGGAAATCCCCTTAACAGATTGTTGGGTTTTCGAAAAAATTTTAACCCCTGCCTTTGAAAAGCTACCCCTCAATCGATTAGTGGCTGGGATAACAAAATTGACTGCAAATGAGTTCTTGTAATTGATGAGAGGCATTTTTTTTTAAAAAGTATTTCCCTCATTTTTAGAAAGTGGAAATTCCCGGGGTTCTTATCAAAAATCGGCCCATGGACTGAAACTTTTCCAACCACCTCGCCTCCGGGAAAATTATGTAAATTTAAATTTTTAAACGCAAATTTTACCCCACACGTCCTGGGTAAGATGAAAAACTATGACCAACAGTAGGACTCTGACCCAGGGGGTTTTTGGGGGTGGGAACCCACCTCTTAATTGGGTTTTCCCCAGGCCCAACCCTTCTTGGGGGTGGAAAGCCAAGGTCCCATCAGGGCAAATATTTAAACCCCCAAACTGGGGTAAAAACATTTGAAATAAAAAAATAGTTTTTAATAACAAAATTTTTGAAAAAAAATTTTACCAGCATATATTTTTTTTTGAAAAAAAATTTACCAGCAATTTTTTTTTGAAGAAAAAATTTACCTGACATATTTTTTTAAAAAAAAGAATATTCCCAAACAAAAAAAATTTTTTGTTGGCATTAAATAACCCACTGAGGTTGTTATACCGTAAAACAGACCAACCCCTTCCCAAACTTTTTCTATGTCACCTCTCTTTTTTCTTTCTTTTTCCCTCTCTCTGTTTCTCTCTATTCTTTTTTCTTTCTTTTTCCTCTCAGTATTTGTGACATATACCATATATAAATTTAAACATATTAATATATCATTTTGCCCCAATTTTTAAAAAAACCCTTTTTTAGGTGTTTTATATATATATATATATATATATATATAACAAAAAACATAGTATAATATTAAACAGGCACTTAAATACCCAAACCCGATTTGGGGCTATAAATGTCTGATAATCTTCTTGGGAAACTTTTTTGCTAAAAATTTCAGGTTTCATTACAAAGGGGTTAATTTAAAAAAACATTCATGCTATCAATACACAGTGTCTATATTTATAACCCCAAAAGGCATTCATAAAATTGAAACCAAATTTTCATATCATCTAGGTTTTTAGGAAACTGTTGGGGGGTCTTCAACCATAATCACCACAGGGAAAAAAAGACTAATGTTTGGAAAATTAGCAGCTGATGTAATTTTTTGTACCGATGAAACCTGTCATTGTACAGGGGTTGTCTTTTTCTGATCCTTCCCTTTTCACACTATTAAATTTTCTTTTTTTTTCCTTTGACTCTTTAAATCTTTTTTGGGGGAAATAACATGAAATAGCTTTTAAAAAAATCTTAAATACAAATAGAATGGTTTCCAAATTGTGATCTGTGATTTTTTTTTACTGTTCCTGATTGCTGGATCAATTTGCATTTGAGGTTTTGGGTTTTTGGGGAACATATTTGCTGCTCAAAACAACCAAAATGAAGATACTTTTGAGGATAATGTCAATATTTCCCCTTTGGTTTTAAAGATAAGCAAAATATATTATGAATTAATACACAGGTTGGGTGTTAATCTGATGTTTTTTAAACCAAAAAAAAGTTTATGAAATTGTATACAGAATGAACATTTAAAACCCAATTTTTTTACACAAATTAAAATTTTTTTATTCAAACCCGACAACATATCTTGAAACAAAATTCAAGCAATAAGAAATTACCTCCCTTTTGTTATTGCATTTTTTTTTTACAACATATCAATCCATTTTAGGTTATTTAAACCAAAAAATTTTTAGTTGTTAGATTTTTTTTTTTTAAAATAAATTATTTAGTGAAGTGATACAAATCTTACTAATTAACCCTTTGCTGGGGAAAGTGGAAAAATTTATATCTTTCCCAAGGCATAAGTAAAATGGTTTTGGGAAATTTTCCCGCTCAAAAAATTTTAAGGTACTTTTCCTTCCCCCACCCACACATCAAAATTTACAACCCTGGTTCACTTTTGTTAAAAAATAATCAACAAATTAAAAAAAAAATGGTGGGTTGGGGGGACCAACCCTAATTTATTATAACTCAAGTTAATTCTGGTAGAATTCTAAGTCTTCATTGACAGTTTTTTTGGGGTTTTTTTTTTGTTTGGATAAAAAAATTAAAAAAAACAAAACTTACCTTTTTTTTAAAATTTTAAAAACCCCAGGTATTTCACTAATTTTTATGTTTTTAAAAACCCTTTAAACAAAAATAGTAGTTTTTGAAATTGATAACAGAATGATGTTTTAAAAAAAATTTCCCCATGAATGCATTCATTTGTAAAATTCATTAAAAAAAAACAACTTCACTTTCTTTTAAATTTAAAAGGGAAAAAGGGGTTGATTTCTAAACCCCAAAGCATTACTACTCCAGATGGTAGTTGTATTGATTTTTTAAAAAACCTCTAAATAAATCCCTTAATTTTAAATTATAAAAAAAACCTGACATTTCAAATAGACATTCTTTCAAGGGAAATTTTTAGAAGTTTAATATAATAAAAAAAAATCATGTCCAAAAGAAAATCATTTGAAAATAAAAGGTGTTACTAAATAGCTCCATGTAGAAGGAAAATAAAAGGTAATAACAATTGTCCCCCTTTTATTTGGTACAAACATTAAAATTTGGATGCAGGGGGGAATGGTTGGGGGAAAAATTGGGGTTGAGATTCAAATTCATTTGGTTCATTATTTTCCCTAAAATTGGATTCTATAGCCTTGGGTGGCAACTGGTCTGGGGAAAACTCGATTTCCCAAACCACCCTGGGGGGGGTTGGATTCTGTCACCTTTTTTACTAGACCCCGCTTCTACTGCTGCTGCTGCTGCTCCCAGTACGTAATTTTAACCTATGATTCTAATGGTTATGGAATTGATCGGTCATGACTACAATAGTCAACTTTTTACAAAAAAGAAAATGAAAAAACTCATTTTTAATATTTGCAGAAATTGGTTTTTTTTCAGAACTTCAGAATGAAAAAAATTTAAAAACTGTTTTTTTTCAGTTGGGGAAGAGTTCAATTTATTTTTTTGTCCCCCATGACCTGATAAAGAAGAAAAAAATTCCCCCCAAACCAAAAAAAATCCTAATATTTATTAAATTTTGGGCATATTTTTGGGGTTGGTTGACTGAGAACAACCCAACTCCCCCTAAGTGTTTTTCCCAAAGCTTGGATAATTTTTGGGCCCTGAAAAAAACTTACCTTTAAAAAATTTGTTTCAACTCTTTCGAATAGTTCCCCTTTGATTGTTTACACTGGTACTCCCAAAATCCATGCCCATTTAATACTATTCCCGATTTCCTGAATCTTTCCCAAAAACCCCACATTCCCGTTATAATCATTTCTATTTATATCTGATCCCCGAAATTTTTTTACACCCCCCCCAGTTGCAGGTTAAAAAATAGTACCTGTATCCCGGAAAATCTTTATCTTCAAAAAAAATTTTGATGCAATATGCATAAAAAAAAAAAAAAAATTTTCTTATAATCCCAAAAAATGTTTTTGGGTTTAAATAACTACAAAGGGGTTTATAAACCCAAAAACAATCAATCTTTCTATGTAATTATTCATTGTTGGTTCCAATCTTTGGAATAACTTTAAAAAAAAAAAAAACCCTCAAATCTATAGATAAATCCTACAGATGCATGGGGGATTTTTTCCCTAACAAATAAAAAAAAAAAAACTCTTGGTCTTTCTTTCCTTAAAGTCATAAAGTTAAAAACCCTTGTTGTATCTTTTTTTTGCATCTGAATACCATTCCTTTCCTTTTTAACCCATTTGCTTTTTTTTGATTTGTTATATAGTCTTTTTACCTTTTTTTATTTTTTTTTCTCTTCTTTTTATTTTTGGGAAATTTTCCCCCGTTAAAAACAACCATGGTGTCATGACCCATTTTCTGTAAATTTTTCACTTATAAATATATTTTTTCTACTTTTCATTTTTAGATGGAAAAAATGGGTATACGACCAGATGGACACCTTTCCCCCCCCTTCAACTGCTGCTCCCAAATTTACCTTGGTCAAAGATGGCCTTAGCGAACACACAATCTACCCAATTAATCAAAGACAAAATGTAACACTACATCCAATCACCTTTAAAACAATGATCAAAAGGGATATGGGTTTTTGGAGACATCCAGGGCCTTTCAAGCTGCAGATGAAATGTTAAACTGCATCCCCCTGATCAGCAATTGTATAGTTTTTTGCTGATGGCCTGCGTGTCTGATACACAAACAGGACTAAAACATGCTGTGGGGATGTAGACACCATGAATTTTTGGGTTTAATGGCTGATCTAACCTTCGGGAGACTAACTCATTACACCTTATTAGTGTAACTTTTTCCCATTGACATGAAGGGGAAAAGATGTTATTGAATCTTTACGGGGTCTGTTGAAAAGGAAAGTTGGTTCACTAAACATTTTTTCTAACTAGAATCCATCGCATATTTATAAATCCCCTTTTGTCTTTCACCCGAATATTCCGCTTCGGGTTTTTGGTTAAAGCTACTTTATCTAAATTCTTCACAGAATCTATAGAAGAATTTTAAATTAATTAGTCATTTCAATTTAAGTTCCTTTCTCTCGAACAAAAAGTTTCCCCTACCTTTTCTAAAATATTTTCATTGTAATTTTTAATGATTTTACCTCTTTTTACAGGGAAATTTATGAATTTAAATGCAGTACTAGATTGGCAAAGGTCTCATTATTTTAAATTAAAATTTTTAAAAATTAACCCATAAATTTCATGCTAACAATTTCTTCTTTTGCACAACTCAATTGTTGAACTCTCTTCTGGGTTTTTTACTTTTTGGGCAATTTTGATTTTCAAAAAAAAATGCAATGTCAATTATTATCTTCTGTCTTCTTAATTCGGGTTTTTTATTATTTTTTCTGTTTAAAATTTCTTTTTCTCCTGTTCTCTCCCCACTCAGTAACCGTTTCATCCCTTTGTGGCTTTATTGCCTTGGTTGAGGGGAAATGGTTAAAAAAAAAAAATCAATAAAAAAAGGGGCTAACAATCAAGTAACGTCATGGTGGATTGCTAACAAATCTTTTGAGGGCCCCCTTTTTTCAAGTTTGTTGAAAAACGGTTTTTTGTTTTAGGATTAATCTAAAAACAGTTTATTTTTTTTGTTCAAATGTGATTGGCATAATTTCTGCTTTTGATTTTCCCAAAAACAATTTACCTTTTAAAATCAGGTTTTTGGCCCAAAAAAGGGTTTTTTAAATAAAAATAAATTGAATCATCAACCCAAAAAAAATGAAAAAAAATCTTCTTTTTAAAGAACTATTTCAGTGTCATCTTTTTTATATATATATATCCATTTCTTTTCTTTTTTTCATGTAAAAAGGGGTATGTTGTTTTTTCTCTTGTCTATTCACTAGTCATTTCCCTCTGATGAGATGTGTTAATACCTGAAAATGATTGCATTTTTAGTTTTTAAATGTTTTTTATTTAATATCCTAAAATAAAAAATTTTATGTGTAATATATATATATATATATACGTATGGATTATGTATAAAAAATTTCAAAAACCAAAAAAACTATTCTTAAAATTCTCAATAAAGTAGAGCAAATATAATTTATTTGAAAAAATATATATATATATATATATATATATATATATATATATCATTAAATAATATAGACATATTATGTTTGTTTATTTTTACAATAATCTTTTTCTAGTTCTCTAATTATCTTGATGTTAAGATGAAATTCATTGGGGGGTGTCATATTTTTTTTTAAACCAGGTATTTTCAATCCCTTTAAGCTCATTCTGTAATGTAAACACACATTCTTGAAAAATGTTCTGTTGTTTTTAGTTATTTAAAAAATTTAAACATTTTTGGGTTTAAAAGTTTTGAAACAATCATTCCCAATACCCAAAATGGGTAACCAGAGATTTAAATTCAAAATGTTAAATATTTTGTCCCTCAAATGCATTTTAAAAAATTGCTGCTATATAAATAAATCTTTTTAGGTTTGGGTTGGGTTTTTTTTAATATGAGGGGGTCAAAAAAATTTGAAGTTATTGTTTTTTTATATTCATGGTGTAGTATATTTGTGTTGTCAACTAGTATTTTCCCGTATTTGAGGGGGACAGAATGTATTTTTTGTTGTTAATAGAACTTTATATGATAAATGGAGTATAAGACATCTTGATAATGTTTTTGTAGTCAAAAATCCCTATGTACTTACTTTTTGTCAAAATACAATCTCCCAAAAAGGGCATTTTAAACCCGTATAAAATTTTTTCTTTTGCAAAATGTAGTTGACGGATTTTTTACTGGTATCAGTGGGGAAAAATTAAAATTTTGAGATTTTTTTTGGATTTTTTTTTCTTGTTTATAGTTGAATGCATTTGATTATGGTATAGTGGTTGATATGTTTGGGGTTTTTTGAGGGAAATATTATGTTCTCTATGATTTTTTACTATTTTTAATTGGGTCATCAATTTTTCCCTCAACAATGTAATTTGGAAAATCCTTATTAATGAGTTTGTTTAATGTTTTTTTAAATTTAGTGTAGAATATTTTTTTTATGGAAGAGTTAACTTTTGCATGATTTTTAAATTTTAAAAATAGCTATTTTTTTAATAGTCAGGACATTCTCTTTTTTGGGTTTTGAAATGCATGTGTTTATGTAGTTTGTTTTTTTGGGGGAAATAGTAAATTTTATTATTGGTGTCTATCAGTACATCAAGAAAAAATTTTTTGACTTCATATGTAAAGTTAAAAAAAGAGTTTTTAAACTTTTTTTGAACTTTATTTCATCTATGTTTTAACTAAAATAAGGTTTATGTACATATTTTAGGTAGA